>JAFBJS010057703.1:6200-53799 GCA_016785265.1 Paraplagusia blochii
CTCCTCTGAACATGTCCAAACCATCTCAATCTGTCTTCTCTAGCTTCTTTGTCTCCAAACCTTCCTGTCTGTCTTGTCCCTCTAATCACCTCATTTTTTTGACTAATTAATTTAATTTAGGAGCTAATCTTTTTTCCAGTTTATTTGTTTTGCAGTGATTTAATTCATTATTATTTGTATTGTAAATGTCCATCCTACCGGATATGGAGACCAACGTCTCCAAGACTTTCCCGAGCTTGATAAAAATTCTTGTGAGTCCGTTTGTGACTAACACTGGACCCACAAGGACAGAGGAATAACATTAGAACAGAATAGCCCTCACCTACAGGCTGATGATGCAGCAGCTGCTGTCCAGTAATGCAGTTCTGCTGCAGGACAAATAGAACTGAGGCTGCAGCAGGGGTTTGGAGGAGAGATAGAGATAGTTCTGTGGACCAGCGTGGGTGTGTGTGTGTGTGTGTAGGACAGGCTGGCTGGTGTCACGTTGCTCCATCTTTGTGGGACCGCTCTTTGTTTCTGATGGCAAAATTAGGATTTCAACAATTTGTGCTGCAATAAGAGGATGCATTGTGGCTGCAGATGGTTTTGCAGAAGTGCTCTGACTGACCATAGATAAAAAAAATGTCTGTTTTTTTTATTTTTATATATACAGTACAACAACGGTCCCCAACCACTGGGCCGGGGACCGGTATCGGTCCGTGAGTTAATTGGTGCCATTTCATTTTGGCCGTTTCCGTACCCATATCAACAACATAACTGAACAATAGAATGGCTAGGATTCCATCATCAATAATGTTGTTTTTTGTTGTGCTCATACACAGTTTATTCGGGTAGGAAGATTTTATAGGTAGGAAAATATTTCAGAACACAGGAAATGTAATTTTATTAAAGGGTATTTATCTGGGGAACACTGCGGTATATGATGACAAAGAACCTGCAGGTGTCACTGTTGTGAAGGAGGGACACTTGTAGTTCATGCAACACTTTCTCCATCAGAATCTTCTCCGTGGATCTCACAGCTCTCGCACACAAACACACACACACTTCCAACAGCAGCTGCTTGAGCTTCTGCTGTTTCCATTGTTGTGGTGCGACGTGAGGAGGAAATGAAGCTGCTAAATAAAGACAGAGGTTGGGACTGGCAGCTCTCCCAGAAAGACACAAAATCAAGATGGTCCAGCTGTGCAACAGAGCAACATTCATCCATGAGATTGCAAACCTGAGAAATAACAAGTGGTGACACAGCTGATGCAGTTGTTTGAGCCGAGTGGGAAATAAAAAAAAAAAGAAAAAAGGGAGATGAGACGTAGAGATGCCAGGAAGCTTTGTTAATCACTGCCAGTTAATTATGGTACAAACTACAGAGTTGGAAAGATGGTTAGTGTCTTGTTCTAGTTCAGAGTGAGTTCAACATTTACACAGTAGTAGTAAAATTTAATTAAAAACTGTAAATAACCCTAACCCTACAGTAGGTGGATGTGTTTCCTGTTCTCTCTCTCATCTGCAGTCTTTCCACAGCAAGTACTTTACTAATACTACAAATGCTGCCAGTACGATGGTCCTATGTCCTGTTGGTCCAACTGAACTGGACACACATTTGATACCTGGTGGACCACAATGGCCCCCCGGGCCTAGGTTTGAGACATGTGTTCCTGACGACATAGCTATAGAACACAGACTCAGTATAAAGAACCATGTGGTCAGAACATCAGTCCACGGACACATTTGTGGAAATTGATGCATCATTTATGACTCATTCAGAACTTCCTCTAAATGAGTCCGACTGAAGGCACATGTGACCTGATGCATCATGAAAATTTAATCAAAGATATATGTTGTACTGTGTTCTATGATATGCAATAACACTGTGACATCCTGTTGACTGGTGTTAGTAGTAGTTATGGCTTTACTACTAGTCAACTGCATGGATGATATGATGTAGACCAGGGGTCTCAAACCCAGATAAGTTGAGGGCCACCACAGTATCATTTCAGTGAAGGACCGCGTCAGCTTCTTTTCCAAAAGAAAATATTATCAAAAAATCAGTTTTCCATTGATTCTGTGTAATACAACTCTGAGCCAGAAGGGGGCTGTGGACCAGGGTTTGGAGAACAATAGGATTTACCATTAAATATAGAGAACAAATCTATGAAATATTATTATAAATTCAACTTTCACATCAAGGTGCTGCAAGGGACCACAAAATATCATTCCATGGGCTGCAAATGGCCCACGGGTCACAAGTTTGATCCCTGATATATAACCATTTGTTATTGCAAACACTTGTTCTCAGTGTCATCATGTCTGGCCATATATTGTCAGGTATGAATATTTATATATACAGTCTTACATAACAGATGTATATTTATTTAGTCCAGTTTGTCTGAAAACTGTGAATTTTCTTCAACAGAACAAAAACAGGATCAGCATCAGTGCTGAGAGCAGTTTAGATGAATAATAATTTAAAGCAGAACTTCTTTCCTTCCACCTCATCATCCTCTTCATCCAGGGCAGCAGGGTCACTCTTGGAGATGTCTTCACTCAGAACCTGCGGTGGTTGTCGTTGTTGTACTGGGGAGAGAAAGAGATTTCATGCATTATGCATCAAGTCCAGTGCCAACGTTCCGCAGACTTGGGTTTTTATTCACACATATTTTATCTTTGACAACAAAACGCTGGTGTTTGATGCAGAATGGAACATTTTCATGCTCTCAGTGCTGCTACTCATTGATCATTTTCTACACACATGAATAATGTATGTGTTTAAACACACTTGAACCAACGCCCATCTGAAGCGTGGATGTAATATCTGGATTAAATTCTAGCTCCGTGGTCCCAACCACTGGGCCAGGGACCAGTCCAGGTCCGTGGGTGAATTGGTTCTGGGCCACAGAGAAATAATGTTTCCTTTATTTTTTTTTTTATTTAAATGTTTATTTGACAGGGACAGTACAGTTACATTGTTACCAAAGGTCACCGATGTCATTGTACATGGGGCTTTTAGCCATTGGCTAGTTTGCAGCCCTCGTCCCTGGTTGGGCTTTTAAGAAGGTTAAAAAATAGGAGAAATAAAAGAGACAGAGAGAATAGAAGAATGTACACACATAAAAGAAAGAAAAAAAAAAATAATAATAATAAATAAAAAAACATTTACAATGTCTGAACCCCCTGTACAGTTTAGTGTTCACAGTGTTGATCGTCTTTTAACCAGTTTTTTAGTTTTGTCTCCATCTGTCTATTCCTTCCACTTGATCCATACCCATATCAACAAAAGAACTGACCAATAGAATGGCTAGGATTCCATCATCAATAATGAAACTATATTTGAAATACTTTCTCAGTGAAGCCAAAGACAAAAACAATAAACTCTAAATGATACAAGATTCTAACTTTTTATACCGGTCTGGTAGCAGAAAATTATAGGTTTTCTTCTTACGGGTAGGAAGATTTTAGAACACCAGAAATGTAATTTCATTAAGGGCTATTTATGTGCCACAACTTAATGACTGGTCTGGTTGTAAGATTTTATAGGTAGGATGATATTTCAGAGCACCGTAAATTAAATGTTATGAAGGTGTATTTATCCGTGAAAATAGTGGGAGACATTTAACCGGTCTGTGGTGTAGAAGGTAGGGGAACACAGTTCTATCTCATAGCTATTTGGAATCTGCAGCTGCGTGGTACTGTTTTAGGACACAGTTCATATGTTGAGTTTATTTTTAGTCAGCAGAGGCTTCATGAAGATCCTACAACCTCAATGTTCTGAGCTCCAGTGAGGCCAGGTCTCCTGATTTAGACATTAAGACTTGGTCATTATGTTGTTACCCTTCGTTTGACACGACGTCACCCTCATTGTCACCAGTTAAACCCTGTTCAATGCATGCAATTAACCTGACTCTTATCCCCACTTTTCTCCTCCACCTCCTCCTCCTCCACCTCCTCCTGCTCCTATTTTTACTCCTGATTTGGCCTCTATTAACAGTTCACGCTGATTTGGATGAAGTATGCATTTTAATTGACTCCTGAGGATGAGAGTCTTTTTTTTAGTCAGTCATAAGGACACATTTGACTGTTAGTGCATAGGTTTAGATTGGAGTGAGAAGTGCTACAGTCCTGTTCCCATTGTTAGGTAGATACAGCTTATTGGTTGAACTTTGGCTGCACAGTCAGTCTTTTTCTGCCCCCATTTTATCTCCAGGCACAGACTTGGAGCCTTCATTGTTCATTAAGACACATTTAATCCTGGTTAAGCATTTAAAGAAAAAAAAAAAGGCCCCGTAACAGTGAGTTTTCAGTGTTAGAAACGATTGTAAGCGTTCACTTCATCATGTGCAGCTTCTTAAAACATCAGCAAAGTATAAAGTTATTTTTAGGAAAAGAATATCTGCAAAGCTGTGCAGTTTAGGTGACAGCTTTTGCAAAGGTGGGCAGTTTTCACACCGTCGTCGCTGCTCGACGGACAGACGCGGTGTCACAGTGTAGTGTCAGATAAACAGCCCACTGACACTGTCACAGACACTGGTTCAGGGCCAAATAAACTCTCTCCGCACATTAGGATAATAATAAATCTCCGACAGTTTCATCCATAAAATAAACATGTTAATCATCCAGGTTTAGTCTGTCAAAACCAGGGGCTCAAACCTGTGGTCCGAGGGCCATTTGTGGCCCATGAAACGATATTTTCCGGCCCCCACCTTGATGTGAAAGTTGATTTTCTAATAATATTTTATAGATTTGTTTTCCACATTTTACGGTGAATCCTAAAGATCTCCAGACCCCGATCCACAGCCCCCCTCTGGTTCAGTGTTGTATTACACAGAATATATGGGAAACTGATTTTTATTAATTTAGTTTCTTTTGTGTTGAACACTGAGCGCAGACGGGGCCCTTCAGTGAACTGATAGAGTGGGTGGTGGCCCTCAACTTATTTGAGATGGAGACCCCTGCTCTGAACCATATGATATATGTTAAAGGGACGTTTAAAGTATTTTTATGATGTTTTTTATTACCCTATGTAACTGTCTTTAGCTTTTTTCTAGTTTATTTTATTTTTTTAATTCTGACATTGAACTTCTAAGTACATTGGCTAATTTTATCTTTATAGAACAGAACAGAATAGAATAGAATAGTTTATTGTTTACCCTCCAAGGGGAAAAACACTTTTTACAGTAGCTCCACCAAAATTAGCAATGAGAAGAATAACAATAAGATATAGTAAGAATAATAAAAAACACTAACAGAAAGAAAAATGAATACATACCAATAAAATAGTTGTAAAACATGTAAAAACAATACAAATATACATAAGTTAAAAAGTGTAAACATTTAAATATATTTAAAATACTTTGCATTGAGGTTCAGCATCTTCTAACTTTTTTTTGGCCCCTGCTGGTTGTTGTGTATCTTTGATCCTGTGTCTTGTGTTGTGTGATGCAGACTGACTGGCACTCACACACTTTCCACTGTCACACACCAGCAGTGTAGACAGTGGAAAGACTAGAATAGAAGAAGAAGAAGGTTGATGGTGTGAAATGTCCTGAGGCCAATGTCAGCAGGAAGAAGAGTTTCTTAAAGGAGAAAAATAGAGTTTTTATTCTGACCTTCACCTAAATCCCACCTCCTCATATGTTGAGTATCTGGAGTTGAGTGAGTGATGAAGCTGATGCATCAGGTTTACGCCACACTGTCAGTTTAGACGTGTACGTGTGCACGTCGTTCAGTCTGTTGGAGGAAATACTCCTTCCACTGGATGTTGTTGTGCAGCCGAGGTTGTTTTGGAGTTACCACTTGTGGTCAAAATATTATTTGCTCTTATGATTCTTACAAGGAGATTTTTGTGTCATATATAATGAGTAGATCTTTGTGTCTTTTAGTCGTGTGGAAACCGTGCATGACTTTGCAAGAAGTGAGAAATCCTCCTACTGAGCTTCGCCTACATGTTGCCTGGTTACGCTCGCAACTAGTGAAGCTGCTTCACCCTCTGTGTGTTTTGACTCCTACTCAAATCAGTGGTTGTTGGCGCGGAGAGGGGGGTGGAGGTGGTGGGGGGTTAAAGATGGAAGGAGAGAAGAGAGAGAGGAGCCTTGATGTGTGACGTAGATCAAGCAAACTTTTGATGAGATTCAAGTGTTGCTCTGTTCTCTGAGATGAACGCGGTGCTGGAGTTTGAAGATCCCAGAGCGTAAATTGAAACTGACCATCAGTTCTCACTGTTTCATGTCTCAGAAGAAGACAATCCTGAACGTTCTAATCAGTGGAATTCGTTCCACTGTGTAGCTTTAGAAGAGCCAGGACTGAAAAGGCAGTGAGAAGAAGAATGAACAAGTGTTGAAATCAAGGGTTTGTGAAACAATAACCTCATAGTAACCACAGTTTCATTGCCCCCTTGTGGTGATATTGTCTTTCAGTTGGACTGTGGGAATCTTTGATCAGTCTGTAGTTGATGGTGTTCATGGAGTCGTGTTTTTTTCCTCCCTTCAGATTCTGGCAGTTTTTATTTTTTAGTTGAGATGAGTCAGTCAGCCCTGACTGATGGAGGTGCAGGAGGCCACAGTTGGTGTTAAACATGATCAGCTGTACTGTTCAACGTCACCATCAACCTTCTTCTTCTTCTTCTTCTCCTTTCAGTTTGTCCCTTTTTTCAGGTGTTTCCACAGTCAATCCTCCTTCTCCATCTGCCCCTGTTCTCTCCATCTTCTACTCTGACTCCAACTACCTACGTGTATCCACTGTCCCTCCTCTTGACATGTCCAAACCATCCCAATCTGGCTTCTCTACATTTTTCTTCAAACCTTCCTATGTTGTCCCTCTAATCACCTCATTCCTGATCCTGTCCATCCTTGTCTCTCCTAAAGAGAACCTCAGCATCTTTAACTCCTTCTCCTGTCTTCTGCCTATTGGTAGCTGTCTCTTATACACATCTAGATGTGTATAAGAGACAGGACCAGCTCAGCACCAGCGGCAAAGACCAGCAGTGAAGATACCATCAACTGATTGCAAACCAAGTCAAGAAACCAAAGTGTTTACGAACTTCCTTTTGGTCCCCACTGGGACTGGAAGAACGCGGTGCTGGAGTTTGAAGATCCCAGAGCGTAAATTGAAACTGACCATCAGTTCTCACTGTTTCATGTCTCAGAAGAAGACAATCCTGAACGTTCTAATCAGTGGAATTCGTTCCACTGTGTAGCTTTAGAAGGACCAGGACTGAAAAGGCAGTGAGAAGAAGAATGAACAAGTGTTGAAATCAAGGGTTTGTGAAACAATAACCTCATACTAACCACAGTTTCATTGCCCCCTTGTGGTGATATTGTCTTTCAGTTGGACTGTGGGAATCTTTGATCAGTCTGTGGTTGATGGTGTTCATGGAGTCGTGTCTTTGTCCTCCCTTCAGATTCTGGCAGTTTTTTATTTTTTAGTTGAGATGAGTCAGTCAGCCCTGACTGATGGAGGTGCAGGAGGCCACAGTTGGTGTTAAACATGATCAGCTGTACTGTTCAACGTCACCATCAACCTTCTTCTTCTTCTTCTTCTCCTTTCAGTTTGTCCCTTTTTTCAGGTGTTTCCACAGCGAGTCAACAATGTCCATCTCCCCCTGTCCTCTGTATCTTCTACTCTGACTCCAACTACCTCCATGTCCTCCATCACTGCATCCATCGATCTCCTCTTTGTCTCCTACCTGGTAGCTCCATATATAGTCTAGGATCATTCTTCTACCAATGTATCCACTGTCCCTCCTCTGAACATGTCCAAACCATCTCAATCTGTCCTCTCCAGCTTCTTTTTCTTCTTTTTAATATTCTGAATAAAGTCTAGTATTTAAGACAGACATGAGGGACTGTCACAGTCCTGACTGGTTCAGAGTTCTTCTCTGAGTCTGACACTCGTTTTCCTCAAATGGAAAATAATTTAACCCCCTAAAAACACTGTCTGTATCGTCTGTCTGCTCACAGGCAGTGATTGTGATGTCAGTGAGTGTGTGACAGCAAGAAGGCGGTGATTGTGTGTCTGCTATTTACAGCACAGTCAGGATCTGTTTAGAACTCTTGAAAGAGACAGAATCTAAGAAGTGTCACAAATGAGTGAGCAGGGCCTGGAGATGAAGAGGAGAAGAGGAAGAATCAGACTCTGGTTTTACTGTTTTTGTTCTTCCCAGTCTCACCATGTTACCACCAGTTATATCAGGGGCCTCAAGCTCAAGGTCCCTGGGCCACTTGTGGCCCGTGGACCAATATTTTGATGTGAAAGTTGAATTTCTAATAATATTTTATAGATTTGTTCTCCACTTTCTATGGTAAATCCTATAGTTCTCCAAACCCTGGTCCACGGTCTCCTTCTGGTCTCCTTCTCCTTTTTTTTCTTTTGTATTGAACACTGAAAGCTGACGCGGCCCTTGGTGAAATGATAGTGTGGGTTGTGGCCCTCAACTTATCTGAGTTTCAGACCCTGAATTATGTTCATCACATTCACAAAGAACAGGAAGGATCTGAAAACAAATACTGACATTTTATGTAGGATCAACAATTGATTTTTTACTTAGTTCTGTCTGTGAACAATAATGTTACCAATACTTATTTCTACATTTTAAATTGAATAATGTGACATGATTCATCCACCCAACCATGCATCAACGTACCTGTTATTAAATATCTTCAAATACATGAATTTTACTGTTTTTATTCTTTAACGTCATTGAATAAACCACAGGGTTTCAGTCCAGACAGACCCTCATTCACCGCTTCAGAAATAAGAGCCTGCCGTGTTCTCAATAAAATCAAATTAACTCCTTTTCTAAGTAAATTCAAAATACCACTGACTGCACAAAGGAAATCCGTCGACCAATCACGTCAGACCAACAGACTCAGAGACTCATTTCACCAAATCCAAAGCTTCAGCCTCAGGATCGATTGGACGTGAAATGGCCTTGATGGCAAAGTGTTTCTACTTTCTTTCACAGTCCCAGTCTCCACTCTCAGGTTGAGTTACTGCACTTAGTTTTAATACAGACACACATTTACATATAAATGGAATTAAAAAGTGCATTCACAGTTAGTTCTGCTCTACACTTGTGGTCTCGCCACACTTACAAAATCACACGGAAATTCACGCCTTTTTAAAACACAGTCAACACTTGATGGGTGTCACAGACAGAAGCTCATTAGCAGCTTTGTGTTAACATTACTGAGATATTGTGGTTCAACAGTTTGCGTGACTTGTATGTGAAACTACAGGAAATGTGACACTGATGCACATACAAGCCCTGACGTAGACCCCTCTTCCTGTGGTCTCTGCCCCCGGGAGGTGAACACACACCACGTTTCTTTACTGCAGGGTTGAGTGTAAAGACGTTATGAGTCTGAGTTCATGTCAAAGTCTCTGAATGAGAGGGAACGGATCATTTGATCCAATTTATCTGCTGTTTTCTACTTTGTATGTTTGTAAAAAAAAACCCAAACCATTGAAGTATAAATGTTTTCAGCATGAAAACTTTGGTCTTCATGTCAGTTCTCCACGACCTGTTTTTCACCATGGACCAGTTAAATGTCTCGTACTATTTTGTTAAGTTTTGGCAGATAAAAACCCCTTAGTAAAATTTAATTTCCGGTGTTCTGAAATATTTTCCTACCTATAAAATCTTCCTACCCCTAATTAACTGTGCATGGACACAACAAGGATTTCTCAAGTCCACACAACCTATAATTTTCTCCTACCAGACCAGTATAAAAAGTTAGAATCTTATGTCATTTTGAGTTTATTGTTGTTGTCTTCACTGAGAAAATATTTCCTAATCAAATATAGTTTCATTATTGATGATGGAATCCTAGCCATTCTATTGGTCAGTTCTTTTGTTGATATGGGTATGGATCAAGTGGAAGGAATAGACAGATGGGGACAAAAGGAGACATTATTTCTCTGTGGACCAGAACCAATTCACACATGGACCGTTACCGGCCCCCGGCCCAGTGATTGGGCACCACTACTTTAAGGAAAAGATCACTGAATATCTCACCCTTGTGCTTTTATATTTGATGTTATTTCATTGGACAAGGCCTCTGTGATTAACTGCATTTCACCCTTGACTCCCATGAGTCATTGCTACATGTGAGCTCACACATCAACGATGCTTTACAGGCGTGTAATCGACTTTTTGTGTGAAGCTGCGCACGTGTTAATGTGATAAAACGCCACGTGCACCTTATAGAACAAGGCGCTGTATGTCGATTAACCCAGAATAGAACAACAGAGACAGAGACCGAGGGTGTACTTTATTACTTTTACTGTAACTAACACGTTCAGTAATCCTGAACTGTAGATACAGCAGTGTGTGTTGCAAGACATGGTTGGTTTTATTTCTCCAGGCTTATGAAGGAGAAAGTACCACAAAGTACCAGCATCTGTGTTGGACACTGGTCCATAGTCATTCACTGTGTGTGTGTGTGTGTGTGTGTGTGTGTGTGTGTACACTGTGTGAGGATTAGAAGCATCCCAACAAATGTAAAGTAGAACTTCATAGAACGATTCAAGGGTGAAGATCATGGCCCACACATTCATGATAACAGATCACCTCAACTATTAGTCTGCCCTAGAACAGGCGTTGGCAAACTAAGGCCCGCGGGCTGGATCTAACCTTGACATCAAGGTGGGGGCCACAAAATATTGCTCCACGGGCCACAAATGGTCCACGGGCCACATGTCAGAGAGCTTTGCTTAAAGCCTTTCAACCTTTACGCCCTACTTTTACATCTCATTCATCTGAGGTAACACAGATGCTCCATATTTTTGCTCCTGTGTCCAATTTTAGAAGCAGTTGTGGCCCTAAAGTCAAAAGGTTTGTCCGTGTCCGTCCCAGAATGAAGACACATCTTTGTCACACCACTGTAAATCCTCGTATTGTGCAGTTTTTGCAAATGCATGGACTGACCTTTTTCTTCTTGATGTCGTCCATATCTCCTGATACTGGACCATGTGATCAAACCCCACCCCCTGAGGTCTGTGATCCAATAGAAGAGTCTCTACACACCAGCACAGGGATGAGGGTTAAGACGAGAAGATGAGAAGAAGTGAAGATAAAGGAAATAAATTTGATACAGAGTGAGAATCACATGAGAAGGAGTGAGTGAGTGAGTGAGTGAGTGAGTGAGTGAGTGAGTGAGTGAGTGAGAGAGGGTGAGAGAGTGAGTGAGTGAGTGAGTGAGTGAGTGAGTGAGTGAGTGAGTGAGTGAGTGAGTGAGTGAGTGAGTGAGTGAGTGTCTCCGAGGGTTTTTGGTGTGATGTTCATCATCTGTTGCTCCTCTGGGACTTCATTGTTCTCTCTCAGCTGGATCCAACCCCCCCTGACTCCTCCGACCCCCCAGGGCCCTCTCTGTTTTATCACGGCTCTGGTCTGTGCAGACACCTGCTCTCTGACACCACAGTGGAGCTGACACCCCCTGGTGGTGGGTTTTCAGGATCTTTAGATGGATTTTAAATGTTGTGCCCTGGAGTGAAGAGAGGAAGCAGAGAATCCAGTGTTGTTCTTTGTTCTGTTTCACTGCTGATTGTTCTTGTAGTGAAGTCACTGGGTCGATAACATGACATGAAGGTTGCAGGTCCAGAGTCAAAGGCACTGTTAGAGTAGTAGTTGGAGTCAGAGTAGAAGATACAGAGGACAGGGGGGAGATGGAAAGCAAATAGTTTATCCAATCATCTCAGGGTAAAAAGAAGATTCCTGGTATAGATACTGTAGGAATTTTAGTTGTTGTCAATACTTGGTCTTATGTAACGCTGTCGTGTGTCAGAGCAACATGAAACATCTGAAGAGACAGACTCTCCCAGACTCTTCCTTCTCCATGGCTCCAGTCTCACACATGGATGAACCTCCTGGTCTGTGCAGCCCATGCACATTGTCCTGGTACTTTGGGTTCACAGTTCTGCTGTGAATGTGGAGACTGTGGAGCCATGAAAAATGATGGTCATCCTGATGATGACCTGACAAACCTTCACATCCTCTGGTCTCGAGCATCAAGAAAAACAGAAAAAAAATGACTTTTTGGGTTAAATCTTTACTTTTGAACCAATAAATGTGTGTTAACTTGTGCATCAGCCCTGAAAACGTGTGTGTGTTTTTTTTTTCTTCTGTAGTGGAGCTGGATGCAGATCACCCTCAGAGAGTGCCTGGAGCGGAGCAGGGAGCGGTTCCACCTCCTCAGGTCAGGCTGAAGGACAGACAGAAGTTGTTTGAGGAAGCTTTTCAACAAGACATGGAGCAGTTCCTGTCCACTGGATACCTGCAGATCACAGAGAGGAGAGGTGAGGAGCTGACGTTCTCTCCTAGTTCTGCTCTACCAGAGAAAACAAAGAGCTGAGAGTGTCCTTCAGCCTCAAAGGTTCACGTCCAAACACCCAGCATTTTAATGAATGAACTCCAAACCCCTGATGCCATCAACCAGCCACGTCACATGATTGAACCAGAATGGTCACTAAACACACCAGCTGAGTCCTTATTGTGAAAATTTCCACACAGATTTATTTCCTCTCTTCCTCTGGGAGTGCATGGACAATTCTGCTGCAGTTTGCCTCATGTGGCTTAATGTCTTGACTGAAATTCCTCAAAACCAAGTGAAATTATGAATTGGACTCAAACCGACCCAGAGTTGGCAACGGGATTTTTCTACGTCCACTCACGTGTCCTCTGTCCTTAATCCTCCACCACTGCTTTGTTAAAGAGGATTGTGAAGCAGTGGGTACGGAGGTGGAGGAGAGACGGAGAAGGAGAGGACTTGACGCACTTATGGCAGTGGTCCCCAACCCCTGGGCCGGGGACCGGTACTGGTCCGTGTGTGAATTGATGCTGGTCCACAGAGAAATAATGTTTCCTTTTGTCTCCAAATCCTTGTTGTGTCCATGCACAGTTAATTTGGGTAGGAAGATTTTATAAGTAGGAAAATATTGTACACTGTAAATTAAATTTTATGAAGGTACAATAAACTCAAAATGACACAAGATTCTAACTTTTTATACTGGTCTGGTAGCAGAAAGTTATAGGCTGAGAAATCCTTGTGCCCATACACACTTCAGTTGGGTAGGAAGATTTTATAGGTAGGAAAATATTTCAGAACATGGGAAATTTATTTTATTAGGGGCTATTTATCTGCCACAACATAACTGTGAGAATAGTACGAGACATTTAACTGGTCCGTGGTGCAAAACACACACCGACCTATGAAAATATTCATTACAGCATCACAGCAATGACAGAAACATGTGTGGACGTGTTTGCATGTGTAGTAAAGAGAAATCAGGTGTTAACTTTCAGCCCTAACACATCAGATGATGTGATTCACATCATGAAGCCAAATGTTAGCTGTTAGGAAAAGAAAAGAGAGACACAGAGACAGAGACAGAGAGAGAGAGACAGAGTAACAGATGCAGGGGAATAGGCAGCTCTAATGGTTACAGCGGAGCGTGTCCTTATTTACAGTGAATGCTCACATTATCATTGTGGTGAAACACATCTGAAAATAAGCGTGAATTAGCGCTGAATATCGCAGCACATTGTGACTCATTGTACAGCTGTGGACTGAGGAGGAAGAGAGGATTAAAGACACAGAGAAGGAAGAGAGTTCCTATAGGCAGGGTCCTAACAGACTAATACTGTAAATACATATTAAACCCTGTCCCTTACGTCACCAGAGACAAAAGACAAGTCTCCTCCCAGCAGGGAGACCTCTTGTGAAGGGCCGTAGTGTGGCTAAAAGAAGAGCATGTTGGAGGCAGTGACTTGGAATCAACTCTCTGAGTGCATTTCTGATGCTGCCTGAACAAAGACCCTGATCATACACACATACAGTGAACCTTTATTTCTGATCACGTGCTGGAAAAAATCTGATGTGGATGGAAGTCTTGTCTTTTATTGTTTCCTGACTCTATGGCAGGATAACACAGTGGTCCCAACCACTGGGTCGGCACTCGAGAAATCCTTGTTGTGTGCATGCACAGTTAATTCAGGTAGGAAGATTTTATAGGTGGAAAAAAATTTCTAGTATTAGAAAAAAATGTGCGGCCTTTGAAAAGCTCCAGATAATGTAGATTATGTTATTTCCAGACAAAACATTAAAGTATCTCCATTAGAGTTCAAGTAGAAATCTCCAAAAGTAAGAGAAGTTTTTAGAAAAATACTAAAAAATGTATTAATTTGTCTTGAATACTTAGTTATGCACATTATTTGGTGTACAAACTAGTGATGACAGTAAAATACTGTCCTCATAAGTTCCAGTAGAAAGCTCCAAAAATAAAAGTTTTTCAAAAATGGCAAGGAGTTTGCTTTCCTTCCTTTCCTTCCTTTCCTTCCTTTCCTTCCTTTCCTTCCTCAACCCTTTAGGAGTCTTCACACTAACTCCTATCTTGATAATAGACATATGAAGTGTATGATGAGTCCACTTTAATACAGGGTCAAACAAGAATGTTGTTCATACAAAGAAAGTCAGGAGAGAAGATGTCAGTGTGTTGACGTCGTCCTTCATTCCTGCTGATGTATTTAAGACCAGGAAAAGTCCAACTTTCTCTTCACTTGGAGTTTTTTATTGTTGTGATGATGTTTGTTTCTGTGTTAAGGACATCGATGTCCAGGGGAAATAATATCCTGCTTCTCTTTCTCTCTCTTCCCGCTCCGTCCACTGTGCTGCCCTCTGATCTCATCCTTTCCTTGAGGTACGGAGGTCAAAGACAGCTTTTCTCAATGTTAATGTGTTGGACCATCGTCCTGCCTTTGTCTCTGTGGTTTCGAACTCTACCCTCAAACCCACTGCACAACATCATCAACTGCAAGTTCCCATGTTTGCATGAAAAGTTGATGTGAAAAAAAAGATAAACTTTTATGCACAGCTCCATGATCACATGACGTTGCTTTAAATGTCTCCCATCTCACGTCCTCAGTTCACTGATTATTTATGAATCATGAAGATGAAGCTGAAGTTGATGTTTATAATGTGTTTCCTGGTCTTTTCAGCACCAACAGGAAGCATGTCGTCCATGGAGGTAAACGTGGACATGCTGGAGCAGATGGACCTGATGGACATGTCTGACCACGAGGCCCTGGACGTGTTCCTGCACTCTGGGGGAGAGGACAACAGTGTGGCCTCACCTGTGACTGGTACAGTTAATGGACTTCATGTTTGAGGGATTCCCTTTTTCAGGGGTTGGCATAGAGACCAACTACCTCCATGTCCTCCATCACTGCATCCATCAATCTCCTACCTGGTAGCTCCATCTCTAGGATCATTCCCCTACCAATGTCTCCACTGTCCCTCCTCTGAACATGTCCAAACCATCTCAATCTGTCTTCTTTAGCTTCTTCTTCTCCAAACCTTCCTGTCTGTGTTGTCCCTCAAATCACCTCAGTCCTGATCCTGTCCATCCTTGTCTCTCCTAAAGAGAATCTCAGCATTAACTCCTCCACCTCCAGCTCTGTCTCCTGTCTTCTGTCTATTCCTAGTGTCTCTAATCCATCCACCATGTCTGGTCTCACATTATTTCCATTTTATTAGATGAATAAATGTGCTAAAAGAAGTTAGATGAAGATTGATGAGCCGAACATTTAGATGTGAAGCAAACGCACCATCTGTCCACAGCTGTGATGGATATTGTGCATTAAACTACAGACAGTGAACAGCTTGTTTTCATCAATATTAAGTTTGGGTATTTTATTCTGACAGCTGAACACATTCCAGCATTTTTTTAAAAAACATCATCTGACATGAACTGGGAGAAAATTCTAGAATTTTTTTCTTCTTTGCTTCTCAGGTCCTGACGTGGAGTCCTTCACCACAGAGATCAGCCTCCAGGTTCCTACTCAGGCCGAGTTACGCCACAAGCTGTCTTCACTGTCCTCCAGCTGCACTGACTCAGCCAGTCAGGACACTGAGGCTGGAGAGGAGGAGGAAGAGGAGGACGAGGAGGAGGAGGAGGAGACTGAGCAAGCTGGAAGAGGAAGAGGTGATGGAGGATCAGCAGAAGGAATGAGAAGAAGGCCCCCTGTGGTAGTGACCCAGGACGTGGAGGAGGTGCAGCCCGACCCAACGTTGGTAGACAGGGAGGACCAAGAGGAGCCGAGCAGCAAAGACAGTGAGGAGAGCAAGAAGAAGAAGAAATGAGGAGAGAGGGAGACAGAGACAGAGACAGAGAGAGAGCTTCTGGTTTCTGCCGTGAAGACACAGAGCTGCCAAATCAGAGCGTGAACACTGGCCAAAACTGCAGAACACAAGCTGTCAGACATGAAAGAAAGTAGAGTGAGTCTGTCCTTACTGTCAGGAGGAGAGAACCCTTCAAAAATGTCCCAGACCTCAGTTAATGTCCATTTAATTAATGAATTACCACTAGATGTCGCTAAATCCCACAGACTGTACAATTACGTAACTGAGATTAAAGAGCAACTGCTCTAAACTCAACTAATGTCTGATGAGGTGCTGAAAATAATCTAATTTTCTCTGCAGCCACTAGAGGATGCTCTGTTCCACCAATGGTACACGTGCCATAGTTTGACAACCAGTGAAAACAAATGAAATCTGTGTATCCCTATTCTCTCTTTCTACATATTTCTACAAATTATAATAAATATTATTTTACAGTTAAACTTGGCCAGAAACACATGATATTTACATTTACAAACATTTTCTCGGGTCTAAAATTCAGTGTATGATGTTCAACTGATGAATCAAAGGTTCATTTCTTGACTGAGAGCTGCCACCTGGTGGACATGTACAGGTCCTGCTCGTCTCTGGTCTCTGTCATTTCTTTATAACACAGGTGAATCACAGGTGAATCACAGGTGAGAACACAGAAAACACAATATTCAGACATGTGTGAAATTCAATTCACTGTAATGACCAGAGTTTACTGTATTTTCAATCCTATTCCTTTGTCCTTTTCTTATCTACCGTCCATGAACCTGTCAAACTTCCACAGTTCCCAATATTTGATATTGTGTTTTCTTTCATGTGTTTCTGGTGAATTATTCCGTGTAAATACATACAAAGAAAAGTACTTTTGACGACAACATCGAAGAGAGGGAGATAGAAAGAGTGAGACAACATCACCAGCTCAGACGACAGAGTCCAGATCTGCCAAAAAGGGATGTGTTTGAACTTTTTTTTTCCGGCAACAACAGTATTAGTTGCTGAGCCAAACAAAAGGAAAAAAATTCTGCTCTGAACAATGAACTGATAAAACAAGCTCTTGGTTTTTGAATTTTTTTTGTTTGCTTTTTGTTTTCTGTAAGAACTTTGTTGTTGCCTGAATCCCACAAGTTTGTTGTTTCCTTTATTATCGTTGTTTAAGGAAATGGATTAGATTAGACGAGATTTTTGAACAACTCAAATATCCATAAACTTTAACCAAGTTTGACCCTAGAGTCGACGAAGATGTTCGGGTCACTTTCTGCTTTTCTGGACTACCAATGTCGGCCACTAGGGGGCCTTAATACATTTTCTCCGTACATGGGACCCGAGCAGTGTTGCCAGATAAACAACAACAGTTGCACTTATGCCATAGTTTATTGACTACATAGTATATTGAAAAAAAACTCCCAAGTATAAAATATTTTTATTTCTTCCACCTACAGAGAAAATAAACACTGTTACACCGGGTTGGAAACTACAACGGTTTCAAAGTAAGAGTCTACCTGGCAACACTGGAGGCAACTTTTCATAGGTGTCATTTGTACTGCAGTCTCTCGACATTTCATACTACAAATGTGAAATATTGTACCAGAATAATAATGATAATTTACCCGAAACACATACATGCGAGTGGGACCAAATGCTTGGACTCTGTGCTATGCACCGAATAAAATGTCGAATCTTTGACCGCATCCCGAGCTTTAATTTTGAACAAAACTATTACCGCGCAGTGTGAAATATAATTTTTATTATTTATCAAAGTGAATAGTTTTCGACTGGACTGCGGTCAGAATCAGTGTCTTTTCAACGTACATTTATCAATAATATTCAAGAAGTGTTTTATTCTGGAGCGGTGGATTCTGGGAATTTAAAATGACGTCACTTCTTTAACCAATCAGACCCGCTGTAACTGATTCGACAACATTAAAGTATTCGACCAGGTGTTACGTCGAATCATCTGATTGGATTAAAAAAATATAGTGTCTCTATTCGAGGTAACGGTTCACAGCAACTTTTAGAGAAAAAAAAGTTGCGTCACTGTTTCTCTCGAGCATTTTTTTTATCCCGAATTAAATTCAAATGTAAAAACATTCTGCGTGTTATGGGCCGAACAACAAGCTAATTTAAATCGTCTGGAGAAAGCAGAAGATGACGGAGTTTGTGTTCAAGAAGAGAGAATGTAGGTAAGCAAATCCTACATTCATTTTTCATAGTTTCAAATGAAGCTATATTAGTATCTATATATATATTAGTATAGTTTTTTTTTGGGGGGGCGGTGGGGGGGTTAACACAAATTGTCAAAATCTCATGTCAAAACAAAATCAAGGACTCTAACTACAACGGAAAATTTGCTTAGTATATTTATTTCTTAATATGGCTCCAAATGCAATTTTATGTCCGGAAAACATGCTGCTTAGTAAATATTTAGTGATTTTTATTCCACTAAACGTCAATGGAAAAATCTCAGAAAAACAAAAAAAAATAATACAAATTCAAAAATTAAAATTGCTCAGAATTCCCAAAATTGCAAGTGTATTGTCCCAGATAAGCTGCCAAGTTTATCTGCCAAAAATTTCGTGTTAAAAACTCCAAACATGTTTTTTTCTGAACAAAATATCACCAAAACTTGTAAGGCCATAGCGTTATCATCTTGAAAAATTGATAAAAAATAAAAATGCCCTAAATTGCAAGTTTATTGCAAAAAAAAAACAATATTTCAGTTTTTTTTTATTGGTGGAAGAAGACTCATTGCACTATTAGTGTGCAATAATTCGAATATGTAGAAACAAAAGCAGTGTTTTACATCGGAAATATTTGAGATACATTTTCTTAAATCTTTAAGTATAATAATTATACTTTATATTTGTTTTAAAATACTTTTTTCAATTATCATGTGGATATCAACCTATTTTTACCTCGTCACGAACACACAGTCTGTGTTGTTAGAAGTTAAACCTCAGTAGTTGCCAATGGTTTCAGTAACTTCCAGATGACATGGAATTGATTTTTGTTTCTTCACTTTTGGCAAATTTAAAAATAATCTCATGATTTGTTGGTGTTGAAGTTCAGCGGATTGGTGACAGGAATCGGTTCATCAGTGAAGTCGACACATAAGGACAATAACACAGGTAAGAAATGAATCAACTTGAATTGTTGGTAAGTTTTTATTAAACCTTAAGTACAAACTGCAAAAGTAAAAAACTTGTCAATATAACCAACATGAGACTCTCTTTCCAAGTGGAGGGAAAGGCCGAGATGCGGCACTAATAAATTAAGTCACCAGAGACCCCACCATGAGCTGTAGAAAAATGGAAGAAAATAAAAACTCAATACAAGAACCGATAAACAAAATATCGTCAGAATAAAACATATGGTAAGGCCATAAAAACCTGACAACCACTTTTTTTTTTTTCTAGCGTTGAAAACACCCGACGTGGCATTTCTTTAAATAGTCCTAGAACAGTTCAGTCTTCTGTGAGGGACGACAACCAACAAACTGGATTATAGCATTTTCCTTGACAGTCACCACTGGCAAGCTCAGTGCAACATGAGTAGCTACTACATCGTTGTTGAATTTTCAGAAATGAAAATGTAAAACCCCATTTTTTACGTTTTTTTTTTTTTTTTTTTTTCTTCAAGTGAACATGTCTTTTTTCCCTTTTCTTTAAAAAAGTAAAGCTAAATGAACAAAACTAGGTTTGGGTGGGTGGGTTTCGTGGACTACTCAATATCTTCTTTCTTAGCGACATAAGCAGCACTTAAAAATATTATACACGTTTACCAGAGCAACCCTGTAAGCGTCAAACTCACACGGATGAAGAAAGGGGGGGAAATGTAAGGCTTTTTCTTCATCAAACGCACTGTTCTGGAACTTTGTCTTTTTGATTCCATCCTCCTTCCTTCCTTCCTTCCTTCCTAACGTTCTTTCCTTGTCTACCCCAGAAAAAGGCTCAAGTATTTAAAGTAATTTACAGTTTTTATGTACAAAAAAGGTCGATGTTCTGGTTTCATTGGACTTTTTTTTCCTCACAATTAACCTGAAAGATTGGAACAAACTCAAAAAGCCCAAAAATGCAATTAACAAGAAAATTAAAATTGAAGAAAAAAAAAACAAAAAACAAAACACCAAACTTGGATTTGATATTTCACATTTTACACTCAAACTAGTGGCTCTACTTGAGATAACACATCAGAACAACAAAGGTAGAAAAGAAGAAACAATAATAAAATAATAATTAATGTTGAACGGTGCAGGTGAAACAAGAGGACTGGAAGAATGGAATGTTAACACGATTGCACATCTAGAACCAGAAAAGCCCGACGGCCTTCCTGCCCTGTGGAGTGGAGGAGGGTCAGCGGACACTGACCCCCAGATTTTTACATTTGTGTTTTACAGTAATCCATCAGCACCAAGAATACAACATGGCCCTCCCTGCTACGATTCAGGCACAGTTTTCACTTGCTAGCAGAGGAGGGGGCGCCTCCGTACAACCAGGAAGCGAGCGATGACCCGTGGAGGGTCCAGCAGCTGCGGCTCTGCCTCGTCTCACGTCCACCGACGAAGAGAAACGTCCACACTGACAACAACAACATGGAAGGTACACACAAAAAAAACTAGAAATCTAAAAAAATTCTAAATCAAACGGTGAATATACATCGCCGACCAACATCGTGTGTCTTTTCAAGTTTTTACCTCGCGTCACCGAAAACCCCCGTTTCTTTAAAAATAAAAAAAGCAGGAGCTGCATCGAGAACATCTCAAATCAAAACATTTAATCATTACAAAAAAAAATTAACCGCTCTTCCTTTAAATCAAGGACAGAGACACTTTGGGCGACTACTGTACGTTGCATGTCCTTTGAGACAGAGGAGAAGTCAAGGCCACCACATCACTCGTCCCACGTTCGCTGTCCGTCTTTTTCAAGCAGGTTCAGTCTCACAGAGAAACAACAGCAACAACTTTACCCCTTTGTCTTCAAATGGAGGGATGAGGTAATGGCTACAAAAGGGGGTGTTGTCAGGGCGTGGTGCAAACGTGACACTTAATGCTAATGAAGGGCAGGGGGCGCTCTAAAATCATCCAGATACAATAAAAAACCAATTCTTCTTTCACTCTAGTGCAAAAAAGACAACTTGTTTTTTTTTCACCTTCCTTCCTGTTTCATTTAAAACAAGCTGGTCGTTCTATAGGGAGGTGACTTTATTTTGGAGGCGGGGACCGCGGTCACATGACCTGAAAAACAAAACATTCTAAAATCCTGATTGATGGTGGAAGGGTTGGATGGTGATCCTGCTTTAAGTCAAAATAAGGAAACAAGGGAGTAGTGGGAGGTTTGTGTGTGTGGAGCGGACGTTTCTCCGCCTCAGGAAACAGCCGCAGCCTTGGGGATGTGGGTGGAGGACAGGCGTGCCAGGGACACCTCCACCGGGGCTCGTTTCCGTGGGCCGCGCTTGGCCGGCGATGCTTTGGCGGGGTTTAGACCGAGACACGGTTCTACTCTCTCTACTGCTCCACTGACGACGACTCTTTCGCCTCCACCCAAGGTGACGCCGCTGCTCTTCAACATGGCTCGACCACAGACCTGGGTCACCAGATGGTTGATTTGTTCCTGAGGTGAGAAGATACAACGGAAATATAGATTAATGAATCGAGCCCTCAACACTTGCTGTTCTGTAAACCCTGTCTTTTGTCGCCCCCTAGTGGACGCAGGAAGAACTACTCACCTCATCGTATCGGTACATCATCTTCAGGCCTCTGCAGGACTTGTGTTTCTCCACATACCTCAGCGCACACTCCAGACAGAAGACCACATTCTCAGTCTCCTGAACCACCTGCACACACGGAACAATTACAGGTGAGTACTTTGTAGTAATACCACACAGTACTACTGTTTCAATGACATCAAGTCAAGTCTGTCCATTTGTTTTGGATGTGGTAAACTGAGGGCTCTTCTTCAGTAAATTTTACTGGTTTGTGTGTCATTATCTGTGGCGGACCAGAGTACTTTGGCGCCCTCTGGTGGTACACAGATGAACTGATTTCGATTGCAATTTAGTGAGTCACATCTTGGTTACATAGTTCTTATAAATCTTCCTGTAGTATCTTAGTGGTTAGATCATGCGTCAAACTCGAGGCCCGAGGGCCAAATGTGGCCCACCAAGTCATTTTGTAAGGCCCTCAGGATCTTATACAAAGTATTTTATAATGTAAATGCAGGTTTTTTTTAACCTAATACATAAAAAGGTATGAACAGCAATGACCAATATTAAGTATGTAAATAAATAATAATAAAAACGTGCAGTAAAATGTATTAATATGTATTAAAGTAGTTACATTTACTTTCTCCCAATACTGAGATGCTGTGTTTGGGTGTATTTTTGGTGACTCTTGGGGGACAAATATTTGTCCTGGCAGTGGACGGGGTAAAAGTTCTGCGTGCAACTTAAGCCTTTAAAGACACTGAGGTTCAGACGGAGACATTTGTCTTCCCTCACCATGGACAGGTAACAGAGATGCTGACAGATCTGACAGCGTCTCTCTGAGGATTCCAGTGCTAGCCATTTCCCACGGGGCTTCTTGCGTCCCTCCCCGGGCCCCAGGCTGCTGTCGTGCACGCCGTAGCGAGCGGACGAGAGCAAACCAGCCTTGTAGAGTTCCTGCCGCTGGTGCAGCTCTATGTTCCTGTTGGAGAGAAGAAGAAGAGTTAGATGTCTGAGGTGTACCAAAGAAACTAGTGAGTGTTTTTCCCCTCCAGCGCCCCCACCTGAGATCTTTGAGTAGGGTGGAGATGGTGGTGAGGAGATGGCCGTTGTCCCTCTTGGACTCTGCTGTGGCGATCTGGTACAGTAGCTTCTCCATGGAGAAAGGTTTGGCTATATGACGACATTTCAGGTCCTGACACAAAAAACCAGGGAGAACATCAGGTGAGAACTTCCTGTAAGCTTTAGGAAGCCGTTGTCACGGCAACGGTGATTTCCTCAAACACTGACCTTTGCAGCCTGGTAGCCCAGGTTCATCCAGTGCGGTGTGGCAAAGTGGACGGTCTCCGATACGCTGTAGCCACAGCACACCTTGGAGACGAAGGCACCGGGGAAGCAGACCACGAACTGACCGCTGCGCTGCACCGTACGGTAAACTTTGATTCCTTTACGGCACAGAACCTCAGGAGAGATCTGAGGAGAAGATGAGGAGGTGTAAGGACGAAGAGGAGACGGTGGGGAGCAGAATATACAAATGTATACATATATATAAATATATATACACATTTCTCACCATGATGTTCTTCTCCAACATCTCCAGTCCTGGAGTGCCGTTGGCCTGAAGCAGTGTATGAACCACCTTGTCCAGCTTAGCTTTCTCCTCAGCAGGAACAGAATACCTGAGGAGGAGGACGAGGAGGAGGAGACACTGAGTCAACACCTGTGTTTTTAGGTTCCAGGTCTGTGACCTGTGGACAGACTCTACTCACCAAATGCAATCAGCACCAGTGTGTAAATAATCAATATATGGAAGGCGATTTTGGTCTCGAGACCAGCATGAGGTAGAAAAGACCATGCCGATGTTGAGCCAGGGAATGGTCACCCCTGAGGAGACACAGCAGGACAGGACAGGAGCAGTGGTCAGTGGAGGTCAAACAGACACCAGTTAGGACTGATTCTATCAACAACAGTGTCCTTACCAGGCACAGCACCCAGATGTCTTAGAATGGATCCAGAGTTATTTGGGAGGACAGTGAGGTTCCAACCGTGTCTGAGGACGGACAAAAAAAAAAAAGGGTTTGATTTATGTTGTCAACTGACTGAAGATCCTTGTTCAGAGACACAAAGTTGTCCTCACTTTGAAAATGGCTCTGATTTTCCTGTGGGGAAACCACTGCCGTGTGTGCTCGTGTCCACCTTCCCACAATGCACTGCCACGTGGCTGTCTCTCTGCTCTACGATCCTCCAGTACTCTTGCTGCAGGGAAGAAAAAACACTTGTTCAGTTCATCTGTGATTCTGTTCCACTGATTGAAGTCAGAAATTCTAATCTGGTGTTGAAGGTTCTCACCTCCACCTCAGCAGCCCCTGGTTCCTTGTTAAAGCACATTGTCATGGTGTTCCGGGCTATCCTGAAGAAGTTAGTCAAAGACACGGATTTACCCTGGAAGACAAGGGACACCAAACAACATTAGTTTCAGATGGAACAGAACAGACTAGAAAACCACTTGTCTTCTGTGGCCTGGTAGGAACACTAACTAAGACTGTACGTAGATGGAGACAAAAATGTCCAGTGAACACGTTCTCTCTGTCTGAGAGTCAGCAGGTCACTCCCTCTGGACTCTCCTGCTGCAGAGAAGATCTGAAGGTGCCTGTAAATCTGTCTGCTCCAGGTCAAGGCAGGTCCAGATTAATCCCCACTGTGAATTCCTCACCCTCTCACTGACCATTCATCTTTCCACTCTTCTCTACTGTGGTGACAACAGCTGCAGAGTAGTACAAGTAAAGAAAAATACTGCAGTAGAACTGTAGTACAGTAGAGTCTTTGTCAGTGAGGAGCCAATCATCTCCTCAACTGGACACATTAGATGAAACACAAGATTCCCCACAAGCCAACCCACAATAGTGATGGTTCATATCTAGAAGAATGGTGACGGACATTCAACTGTCAGCAGTGGTCCCAACCACTGGGCCGGGGACCAGTACCGGTCCGTGGGTGAATTGGTTCTGGTCCACAGTGAAATAATGTTTCCTTTTGTCCCATCTGTCTATTCCTTCCACTTGATCCATACCCATATCAACAAAAGAACTGACCAATAGAATGGCTAGGATTCCATCATCAATAATGCAACTATATTTGATTAGGAAATATTTTCTCAGTGACGACAACAACAATAAACTCAAAATGATACAAGATTCTATCTTTTTATACTGGTCTGGTAGCAGAAAATTATAGGCTGTGTGGACTTGGGAAATCCTTGTTGTGTCCATGCATAGTTAATTTGGGTAGGAAGCTTTAATAGGTAGGAAAATATTTCAGAACACTGGAAATGTAATTTTATTACGGGATTTTGATCTGATACAACTTAACAGTCCATGAAAATAGTACGAGACATTTAACCAGTCCGTGGGGCAAAAAAGAGAAGGTTGGAGAACACTGTCCTACAGGAAACGACTGGAAAGGAAGTTTGGGATCTGACCACATGGGGGTTTGTGAGTGACTGTGAGTTCTTTCACTACAAAATATTACAAACCAGTTGTATCATTTGGGGAAGTTTGTCAGGCCTGGTAACAAAACTGAACGCGCCGTACCTGGCCCCCGGGTCTTAGTTTGCCCTGCTTTAAGGAGAGAGGGAAAGGTGGGGTTTGCAGATGGCAGGACAAGTTTGTATGTCTGTGTGGAGAGGTGGCAGAGGGTGGTGCTCCTCGCTGACCTACATTTACACCATCCAAAGTGAACACAGCTGTTGGCAGCCTGTTGTGTTCACTTTGTCTGGATTCAGACCCAAACAAATCACCAACCACACACTGACTCACACCAGCAGCAACACAACAAACCACAAATCAAACTAACAGTTTGAAAAGTGATGAGTGTTAGTGGACACACAGTCGTCCTCACCTTATAAATACATTTGTGCTGGTCAATGACAAAGCTCCTGTCCTCCTCCTGCTCCTCGTCATGATGCCTGTCCTCTTTGCCTTGTTTTTCCTGAGTGAAGAGCCGGCGTCGGCCCGCTTTCACCTGAGCCTCCAGCTCCTTCAGATGGTGATACACTCCATTGGTTCGTTGCTGCCCCGTCTGCCCCCCCACAATCCCACCAGCCAGCCCGTTCTTGGGCTCGTAGCGTGGCAAGAGCAGAGCGCTGGGTGCCAAAGAATCCAAAAGACCCTCGAGCGGTCCCCTGCGGGACTCCAGGTCCTTTTTCTCCTGAATGACCTCAGCCTGCAGTCGCAGACGCTCCTCGGCGCCGAGCGAGTCGTAGGAGAGGATGTACTGGAGGTAGGCCTCCTGCAGCTTGGCCAGGCGGTCCTGTGCCGACTTAGGGATGCGCAGGAGGTCAGCCAACTTGGTCCACTTTTTCAGGTCCATCACCTGCTGCATGCCGCCCATGTCATTAATGAGCTGGAAAAATCGAGACAGGTCCACTTCACAGCCCCCTGTGGAGAACGGGAAGAGAGAAGAGAACAGGTTCATACCCACAAGTTTGTCCACTTCCTCTCGGCGGAGACAAAGACCATAAATCAAATCAAGCTGCCCACTTATCCCGGGGGTCCTGCTCCTGATGCTAATCATGCCATTTCCTCCAGCTCGTTCTATTTCATTTGTAATGGCCTGTTGAGCAATCGACTCTGGAATGATCTGAACTATCGCTGGCCACACAGTGGAGATACAAATTACTGTTAATGCACATCTGATCTGCTGGGCACAGTTAGAGGAAGTCATTTGGAAGCCAGGCCTCGCGGCTGGATGAGGCAGCTCCACAGTCAGCCTCTGTCTGCCAGCAGCCCCAGTGCTGCACTCACACTGGGAGAATCTGGGCACAGCTGTAGAACAAGACCAACACGAACGAAGAGGACGGAACAGTTCTAACAAAGGACATGTTTTTGTCTCAGAGGGACAATAAAAAATGTATTTGAATGTATCCTAAAGTTTGGATTTGAGACATTAGGAGTAGGTAGAAGACAGGAGCTGGAGCTGGAGGAGTTAAAGATGCTGCTGAGATTGTCTTTAGGAGAGACAAGGATGGACAGGATCAGGAATGAGGAGATTAGAGGGACAACACAGACAGGAAGGTTTGGACATGTTCAGAGGAGGGACAGTGGAGACACATTGAGATGGAGCTACGTCTCTCAACGAGGAGATTGATGGATGCAGTGAGGAAGGACATGGAGGTAGTTGGAGTAGAAGATACAGAGGACAGTGGAAAGGAAAAATGTCTATTAATCCAACAAAGTTCTAAATCTAAAAATATAAATATTTTTAATTTGTCCCATTCCTACAGAGAACATCTCCTCTGGTTGGACAGTAGTATTGTGAAGTATCAAAGTATCAAAGGTTTATTGGAGAGACTTTTTGATCCACCTACCAATGACAGGTGGCTCCTCCATGGTAATGCCCTGAGATTTGAGGTGTTTGCGGATGCAGGCCAACCGCTGCACGTTTGGACCCCAGCGCCGACCCAGCATATGGACTCTCTGCACCTGCGTCACAAAACGCATCTCCTCGCTCAGCTTGCACTCAGGCCTCCAGTCTGAAGGGGGGACGATGCGGCACATGCCTGCCACCTCCGCCTGTTCCCTCACGGCATCCAGGTAAATCAGAGGGTCCTGGAACTCCCGCGGTGCCGGCCGGAAGACGGGTACGTTGCCGAGGGCGGCCCATCCCTCTTGTCTGCTCCTCTGGTGCTCCCAGTCTTTCCCCTGTTCACGTTCTTTCTGGCGTGTCAACTCTTTCTCGCGCTCCCACTCCTTGTCTCGCTCCGCGGACCGAGGCGCCGCTGGTTTGAGCTGTCCGGGACTGTTATTTGACGTAAGCGGAGAGGCTGCGGTGGTGGAGGAGGTTTGCTGGGGGTCTGAGGTAGTGCTGGCACGATTGGAGTTCTGCAGGTGGTTCTGGCCTGCTGACGGGGAGGACGAGGAAGAGATCCGAGACCTGCTCTGCTGCTGTTGTGCTTGTCGTATCAACATCAGTTTGCCGGCCGATGCCCGCTTGGGTCGCTGGTTCACCAGCTCCGTTTTGGCTGCTGGTGTAGAAGGAGGTGGAGTCTGTTGAGGAGGGGGAGTAGGAGGTGGGGTGACAGTTGGGGAGGGCGGTGATTCTGATTTATGTCCATTAGAAACTGGTGTAGTGGGGGTGGAGGTGGAGGTGGGGCTGAGCTGCGTGGGAGCTTTCTCTTGATTGACAACTTTCTTGTTGCTGCTGCGAGTCTCCAGAGGCGGGGGCTGGATCTTGGCCTTCTTGGCCTCAGTGCCAGCACTTTTGGCTTTCTGCTCAACAACGCCGATCCCCACCGAGTTGAGCACCACCTCCAGACGCCTCTTGGAGTTTCGCAGCCCCTCTCTGCCTGGACACTCCCCCTGGCATTGCTTCTGTCCCACCTCCTTAGCCAGGCTGCCGTGCCGCTGCCCGTTTAGCCTCCCGTTGAGGCGAGCGCCGGGGGACACGTTGTGCAGCCCGTTGGATAGTAGCACCTGTTTGCGGGTTTTTGCATTGCTGTGGTGGGCTGACGCCACTGCTTTTCCTGAGTTGACCAGTCCGTTGCTGGCTGCTGACTGGCTGTGCTGATTGTGATTGTTCGCTGACGTTGGTGCCGAGGCGGCGCTGTTGTGTTTGTTGCTGAGTTTGGTTTTCTTGCCCAGTTCTCTCTGTTTGGCTTTGGTGTAAGTGACGTGGCCCTTGGACACGGTGGCTGTGTACTTCTTCACAGTTTTGGATGGCAGCCGGAAGTCGCGGCCCTTTTTGGCAGCACCTTGTGCTGAGCCGGCCCGTGTCAACCCATTCACCTTGGAGACCTGGGAGAGAATGAGACAAAGATAGAAAGAATTAGACAATGAAGACCTGAAAAATGTTACAAACAGTTCTATCAGCCTCATCTTCGCAATATGTTTTTTTATTTTGTTGTTGTTGTTTATTATTATGAGGGATGCTCTGTGATGGTTTGGGGTTGCATTTTATCTTATAAACCAACCGTTTTTTTGTTGCTGAATTCATTTGTATGATTTAACTACAAGGAAGTCACAGCAGGAACGTGAAGAAGTGATCCACTCACTCTGATACCAACAAAATTATAAAAAGATACTCAAATAAATCTGTTGCTCATCTAATCTGTAATCACATGGACCCACACACAAACATAATTACATGGTGCAAATGTATCACAACATATAAAGGGCGGCAGCAGCAGCAGCAGCAGCATCAGCATCACGCCCACGCTCTGAGCAGAGGAGGTTCAACGGTCAAATGCCAGATCTGAAGTCAAACATTTGGATGCAGCTATTTGTGGAGAGCTTCTCTATTCATTAGGAAAACACAAATCAAGTGCCTGGATCGCTGAGTGTCAAGGCCAACAACACGCCTGTGGACAAATCACAATGGAGATGAAACCATGACATCCTGTGAAAACAACAGCACAGACGGAAGACTCCAGATAAGGAGGTGTAGGAGGGAGGAGTAAAGGTTGGCTCTACGTCTTCTCTTAGCAGATGGCTGGACCAGTGTGGGGTAGGAGGTTTAGGATAAAACCCTAAATCCACTCCACTGAGCAGCCTGTCATTTCACCATCATTATTAGTTTTTGCTACTTGGAAATTAAAACTACCACGAGTCCCCGGCCCAGTGGTTGGGACCACAAGACTATTAGGTAGTGCCAATCAGTTCCAGAAGGTGGCAGTAATTGAAGTTATTTCATGTAGACTTTAATTTAAAGCTCAGTAAATCAACCAGTTTTCTTACTGTTTTAGTTTTGACATAATCTGAGACAAAACTTTAAAGTTTATTTTTTCAAATTGTTAGTTGGTTTACACGCATTCTTACAAAGGAAAACTCAACCACTTGACCTCACTGTGCTTATAGTGCCCCCTACAGAGGAGTCCTCCATGCAAAGCCTTCTAATTTAGAATAATTCATTCCCATCTCTATGTTTTTTTTCTAACAGCATAATTCCTCCCTGCTCCTTCACATCTGTTTACTTCCTGTGCTGCCAAGATTCCTCCTGTCTCTCCCTCTGTGGTTCTCTTTTGATTTCTTGTCTTGTGTGAGAAAAAGTCCAGCTGAGTCAAAAGTTGTTGTTTTTTCTTGGTAAAGTTTCAGACTTGATTCTTTTTTTTCCAATACTTCAGCGGCTTGTGCCAGAGGTCAGGTGTTTGTTGGGGGATTTTCTTTTTCTCCAAATGTCTAAATGGTGCAGGGAGAAGCAGCGATAGTCAGTTGTCAAGAGGAGGGAAATCTGCATCGTTAATGTGTCTCACACTCAGACATCAATCAGGGAAATCTGTAAACACGCCAAATGAGGGATGATGGGAAAGATGGAGTTATCAATCACAGTCAGCGGTGCCACAGGAGACAGGGGACAGGCAGCAAATGGACATGTTTGTCTTTGAAGGGTTCCCATGACACACACACACACACACACACGAGAGAGTGTGTGTGTGTGTGTGTGCATGGAATGTCATGCTCTCAAATGCAGTGTGTTTGTGGTGGAACTGACACAAAGACCAGTCCATTGAGGGACAGGGGGGGGTGAAATATGACCCTGGTCAGTCAATCACAGACAGAGACACAGACAGAGACAGAGATAAGTTCTTGTCATCGACCCCCTCCCATAAAACCCCCTAAAAATCAATCTTTATTCAATTATTTGCTTTTGAACAACTCAACACAAACTGTGGAGAATGGAACTAATTCTAGTTCTTCTTCTTCTCCTTTCAACTTGTCCCTTTTACAGTGGTTGCCACAGCGAGTCAACAATTTCCATCTTCCCCCTGTCCTCTGTGTCCTGAACTCTAACTCCAACTACCTCCATGTCCTACCAATGTATCCACTGTCCCTCCTCTGAACATGTCCAAACCATCTCAATCTGTCTTCTCTAGCTTCTTTCCTCCAAACCTTCCTGTCTGTGTTGTCCCTCTATTCACCTCATTCCTGATCCTGTCCATCCTTGTCTCTCCTAACCCTAACCTCAGCATCTTTAACTTAAATTCACCAATTAAATGAAACTGTTTCGTCCAAGAACCTGAAGTAACTCTTCTCCGACCAACCGCTATATTTATCCACTCACAGCTCGTTGACAAAGTGCTGATTTTACAAGACCGCCTGTCATGACTATTTGGTACCACTAGAGGGCTCAGTGCACCATTCGACTGCCCCGTTGTGCAGCACGAAGAGCTCGAGTCTCGCTCCTGGTTTTAATTCTTTTTCTTTTTGCTGTGCTGTGGGAACAGGGAGAGAAACTGAGGGAATCAGCAGGTGATGGTGAAGATAAAGAGAAGGAAAAAAGGACAAAAGGCTGGAAACACAAAGACAGGAACTCAGAGAATCACAAAGATATGGATGAAAAGACAAATTAAAAAAAGGACCAGAACTGAAATAAACAAGACAAACTAAAAAAAGGGGAAACGTTGGAAAAAATGAAACAAAAAAAAAGAAGAAAAAGGAAAACAAAGAAAAAAACTGAAGAAATAAAGGGAAATGAACAAAGACAGAAAACAATAAAAATTAAGGGACAATGAAAAGAACAAGACAATGATGCAAATGACACACACACACACACAGGCAGGCAGCCAGAGACTGTTCTGGAGTGGGTTTCGGTCGCACGTGAGGGAGGAAGGGAGGGAGGGGGGCGGTGGGAGGAGGGTCTAGATGACATCATGTGTTGCTATAGCCCAGCTGAGGTCTGGCAGGATTCTTTTTTTAAACAGGCAACATCTGCATGAACGACCATGAGAAGAACATGAGGAAAGAGACAGAGCAGAGAGGCCGGCCAGAGGATAGGGGCAGACGCAGGGGATCGAACCCCCCCCGCACCACCTGAACTCCCCACAGAGCCATGTAAAATGTATAAACTATAATAAACTACAGTATAAAAACCACATGTGGTCAGAGTCGGACAGAAATTGAGGGACATGATAGAGAGATTATTCATGATTAATCAGGACTATGGGTTTTTTTCCCTCTCTAAGTCTATTGGTGGGTGGATTAAGGGGCGGGGTTTGAAGCTCTGTTAACGCACTTTTATATGGTGTTAAGGTGAATTTAATGAAGATAATTAAGAATAGAATCACAATTAATGATCGTCAATCGAGATAAAAATCCACTCTGATTGGTTCTCTGTCACATTTTGACAATTAGAATCAGTCAAATCTGTTAAGTCAACCACTGGGCCGGGGCCCAGTACTGGTCCGTGGGTGAATTGGTTCTGGGCCGCAGAGAAATCATGTTTCCTTTTGTCCCCATCTGTCTATTACTTCCACTTGATCCATACGCATATCAACAAAAAAACTGACCAATAGAATGGCTAGGATTCCATCATCAATAATGCAACTATATTTGATTTGGAAATATTTTCTCAACTCTGATTGGTTCTCTGTCACATTTTGACAATTAGAATCAGTCAAATCTGTTAAGTCAACCACTGGGCTGGGGCCCAGTACTGGTCCGTAGGTGAATTGGTTCTGGACCACAGAGAAATAATGTTTCCTTTTGTCCCCATCTGTCTATTCCTTCCACTTGATCCATACCCATATCAACAAAAGAACTGACCAATAGAATGGCTAGGATTCCATCATCAATAATGAAACAATATTTGATTAGGAAATATTTTCTCAGTGAAGACAACAATAAACTAAAAATGATACAAGATTCTGACTCTTTATACTGGTCTGGTAGGAGAAAGTCCATGTTGAAGAAGAAGAAATCCATGTTGTGCCCTTGCACAGTTAATTATGGTAGGTAAGATTTTATAGGTGGGAAAACATCAGAACACCAGAAATGTACCTTTAATAAGGGATATTTATCTGGCACAACTTAATGTCCGCTCCGTGAAGATAGTAGAAGACATTTATGAAGATTAAAGATGATGATGATTAAAGAATGGTCAGAAAATCCAATTCAAACCAACATTTTCAGATCAGAACTCCACTCCACTCAGACAACACTCTGGTTGATCTGGAATACATTTCACAGCTTGGTAGCTCCCAACAAACCCATCACGTGTTTCCATCAATCCCTCTATTGAAAATATTTGCTGCCAGAACATCTCTATGCGGGGTGCATGAGAGGAGGGGGGGGGTAAATCCAGCTTAAGCCCCTCTGCTGTCTTGTTAGGGCAGGATGTGATAGTTGCCCAGGGCAGGTTGACTTTAAAGCAGCCAGAGAAAGGTCACTCTGGAGGAGCAGTAAAGGCAGCACAAATCAAAGAGGCTCTTGATTAAAAACAAGAATAAATCTTACAAAAGCTATTCTATTCTATTCCAAATATTTGCCAGATGTTGCAAACGTTAATTAAGAACAAGTCAAGGTTGAAGACATGGAGTGAAAAGTCTAAAATCTACCACTTTCTCCTTGTTGTAAATGAAACAAACCCAGCCTCCTGCTGTGGCCTTGCTCACTCCACCCGTACCAACTGCTGCTGCTGCTGCATCAGGGCGGAGTGATCACATCAGCGCTCGTCTTCTTTAATTAAAACCAAGGAAATCATATTGTTGTTTCTTTGTCGAGTTCTGTTCCTACACAACTCTATTAGATCAGAAAGAAGTGAACAAAGGTGGATTGAATTATGGTGATGCCTTCAAATACCCTTCAGTCTCACACAGACAGGCTGAGGTGATGGAGATGGTTTCACTGCTGCATAATCACTTCACCTGTTCTGGAGCTGAAGCTGTATTTTCACCGTCGTCCGTGTGAGTCAGTGTAATGTGGTTCAAACACACACACACACACACACACACACACAGTGTTTCTGCTGATTAGAGGGAAGGGAACAAGGCTTCAAGAGATTGGAGCCTGAAGGAAGCATGAAGAGAGAAGGAGTGATTGGGAGACGATGGAGATGTGGGATAACAGAGCAGAAGGGGGGAAAAAATCTACAGGTGAGGAGACCAGAACAAGTCTTCACACCTTTCGTCCAGTGGTGAAGACAGTGGTCCAGAGGAGGAGAACTACTGGAGTTCCCTCCAACAACAACCAGAAACTGATGAAGTTCCTCAGTTGAGGAATGAAACGTCTTTTATCTCCAAGAAGACTTCCAGTTGCTGACAACTAAACCCTTTTTGGACGGTGAGAGGAGGAGGACGACTCCGTCAGGATGCCAACAGTGAGATAAGAATAAGTGTCTGAAGTGGAAGAGTTGGAGAACAAAGACTTCTGGGTAAGTGAGGCTGAACTTGGGAGTTTGTCTTGGCAGACGTTCAATCTCATCCACATTCAATGTTGGTTTTCCTGGACAATCCCAGCCACTTTAACCCCCCACCCCCCAGCCCCCAAAACACACACACTCTCACACACACACACACACTTACACTCATTCACTCCACACATAAACCAGGGCGTGAGCAGAATCCATTTAGTCACAACAACAAAAACAGCAGCAGAAGCAACGAGAAGAACAATAACAGGAAATGGAAAATACGGCAGAAACGGTGAGCAAAAATAAACAGCGGACGATTGTTCAGCTAATGTGATGATAGTGGAGCCAAACTGAAGCCACCTCCACTCTTCCTCCTCCTCCTCCTCCTCCTCTCCTTTCACTGTGTGGGGCTCCTTGAAACCCGCTAAGTGCCAGAGAGGCAGGCAGGCTTTTACAGCCCCTAGCCAGCACTACTAAATATAGCTGCAGTCTCGACAGGACAAAACACAATCATTACTCTCTCTCTCTCTCCCAGACATGGTGGAGGAGAAGGGAGGAGAAGGGAGGAGAGGAGAGATGGTAAAAAAGGAGGAGATATCAAAATGAGTTAGACCCAAAGAGAGGGAGTGACGATGCAGAGTTGAGAGGAAATGAGCAATAAAATCAAAGTACATGAAAGAGAGAGAGACAGAAGAGCAGGAGGGAGGACTCGTCCTGGAGTTTGGAAAAGTTATTAAGAGATAGATATAAAAAAAAAAGATAAATAAATAAAGTGAGTGGAGAATCAGCCGAACATGAATATAACATTATTACTTAAACAAGATGAATCATCATCAGCAACAGCTACAAACAAACCCTTCCTCAGACGTCCACTGATTTATCACCATGGTAACGATGTTAAAATGTTTCTACCCTGTGGTTAAAGGTCAGCTGAAGGCCCTGTCGTCAGTCAGACAGTACTGACCTGATGTTAACCTGCTGTCTGTTATCCTCCAACTCACAATGGAGCCCAGAATAAATCCCTTTTCACCTGACTACTTTATTTTAGGACATTTTCCCCTGTTGTACCTCAGCAGCTCTCCTCAGTGGCAGCCCGTTGGCGGAGCCTCGACTGTTGGCCAAGGCCTGCATCTCTCTGGCATGTTCCCGTGCCTCCGCCCGCTCGCTCCGCTCCCTCAGGAGTGGCGGAGGTGGAGGTGGAGGAGGTGGCAGTAGTGGAGCCGTATCCCTGCCGTGAATTCCTGCCTTGGGCCTCGGACTCTCCCTGGTCCCTGATTTACTCTGGTTGTTGAAAACTGGGAAAAAGAAAAGAAAAGAGCAGAGAGACGAGAGTGTGAGAAGGTTGTTCAGAGATGAAACAGAAAAGAATTCAACTGTGGCAAAAGGTTTTTGGAGACTCAGAAGAGACAAGAAGAAAAATAACTTAAGACATTTCAGGGATACTTTTTCTTCTTTTCTCCCCGTCCTCTGTATCTTCTAGTCTAACTCCATCTCTAGGATCATTCTTCTACCAATGCATCCACTGTCCCTCCTCTGGACATGTCCTAACCATCTTAATCTAAGACAATTCAGGTATGCATGTATAAAAAAAAGAGTTTAAATGTTACAGATAACATAACCATTTAGAAATCAGCAAAAAAAAAAAAAAAAAAATCATAACTTTTTTTAGCCAGAAAAAAAGTTAGGTTTTTTACCTTGTCTTTTTTAGAAAAGACATGGACAAAATGTATTAGAAAAACAAATCTTGACAGAATAAAATGTAAAAAAAAATACATAAATAGATAAGAATGCAGATTAAAACTACCATGTATTTATTTACAGCAGGGGTGGGTAAACATCTGGTTCATGGGCCACAATTGGTCCTAAAGATAACTGACATGTAAAAGTTGTGCATAAAGACAAAAATGCTAAAACACTTTTAAGTATTATTTATGGGAATAACATTAATGTGATGGGCTTTGATTACAAAGCTGAATGGGCTGCATCTGACCCCCGGGCCTTAGGTTGTCCATGCCTGATCTCCAACCACATTTAATTAACAACCAACAGATCAGGTGGAGTAACAACAGTTAGTATCTATGCTGGACTGAGGACCTGTCTCCTGCACTGTTTACGTTCCAGCCTGGACATGAGACTGGAGGCTGCAGCAGATCTTTCTCTCTCACAGACCTCTACTAGCACCAAAACCACACCACCAAGTGGAACAGCCCACACAAACATTGTAGCGACAGGCCTCTGGCGAGCACACGGTCTGCTCTAATCAGTTAAATATGCATGATTTATGAACGCCATGAGAACGCCCTTTATGCCTGATGCAAATGAAGCAGGTCGAGACGTACGGGGAGGGAAGGAAAACATGGCAAAGATGCAGCAGGAGTCAAACGGCCCAATTAGAAGCTCAGATTGAACAGCTCTCTCTTTGGCCTTCAGGAGAGTCAACACTAACTTCCATGGTGGTGGGTGAGGGACGGGGGGAGGGACAGCAGACACTACACACACAGCAGTGAGTCAGCTCCAGTTTTTACACTTGTCTTTCTCTCTGTTTCAAAATAAGCAGGTTTTGCTGATGCAACTACTGTTCTGTGGGCTCTGTAAGGAAAATAAAGAAATGTATTTTGAGAAGCCAGCAGAGGAACTGTTCTCAATAAAAACAGTTTAAATCAGATTTAGCTGCATCTACGTGAAATACAGCTGAGAAGAACGAGGACAAGGGAGACGGATGGAATGAACCACTGATACTCTATAAGAGTGGTCCGCAACCACTGGGCCGGGGACCGGTACTGGTCCGTGGGTGAATTGGTGCTGGGCCGCTGAGAAATAAAGTTTCCTTTCGTCCCATCTGTCCATTACTTCCACTTGATCCATATCAACAAAAGAACTAATTACTGATTAACTAGGAATCAATAACTCAGTCACTACGGTGATAATTCTCCTCCTCCTCCTCCTCCTCCTCAAAGACCCTGCCTCCTTAACCTCCTTGTCTCTCACACACAGCACAGCAAGGTGTATGAGCTTATTCCCTCCTTATCTATTTATATAGTATATCACAGTGAAGCCTCCAAGCTGCTTCGCAAACAGTGTTGGAACAGGAGATAAGGAGCAGGAATAAGCCGTCCTCATGCACAGACCAGAACCTGGATTTGTTCAGTCGGGTTTCACTGTCCCAGTTGTTGCCAATGTGCAAATGGGGAGATTATGATTCAGCGGCAGTGGCTACAAATGTCCTCTGACTGTGAGGGAGACAGATGGGTTAGCTGCTGCAGGTGGACGACACACAGGTAAGACAGAATGTAGGTAAAGGTTGACCTACAACCTTTACCTACAACCAACCTTGACCTACAACGGATGGAGACTCCCTTGTTGTCTCTATCCATTTAAAGCCAGTGTCTCTCTCTGTCTCTCTCTCCTTCACTTATTTCTTTACATATCGCAGAGACAAAGACCAGACTGAAATTATGTCTATGTTAATTTCTGAGACGATACTGTTTTTTAAATCCACTCTTAGTAGTAAATATTTTTCTGTATCTTTGATGAATGATTGATTATTTCATGTTCTTCTTTTTATTAATACTATATTATTATTTATCAATGTTTTATTGATATTATTTGATGAATATTCTATACAGAATAAAGGATTAAAAATAACAGATTTTTATTTGTTACGTTGCAAACTAAATTCTATTTTTCCATATAATTATAAATATATCCTTTTTCTTTCAGCTTGTCCCTTTTTTCAGGGGGCGAGTCAACAATGTCCATCTCCCCCTGTCCTCTGTATCTTCTACTCTGACTCCAACTACCTCCATCTCCTCCCTCACTGCATCCATCAATCTCCTGTCTCCTACTTGGTAGCTCCATCTCTAGGATCATTCTTCTACCAATGTATCCACTGCTTTTTCTCCAAACCTTCCTGTCTGTGTTGTCCCTCTAATCACCTCATTCCTGATCTGTCCATCCTTGTCTCTCCTAAAGACAATCTCAGCAGCATCTTTAACTCCTCCACCTAAGAGACAGCCATCTCCTCCCTCACTGCATCCATCAATCTCCTGTCTCCTACTTGGTAGCTCCATCTCTAGGATCATTCTTCTACCAATGTATCCACTGCTTTTTCTCCAAACCTTCCTGTCTGTGTTGTCCCTCTAATCACCTCATTCCTGATCTGTCCATCCTTGTCTCTCCTAAAGACAATCTCAGCAGCATCTTTAACTCCTCCACCTCCTGTTTCCCATCTATTCCTAGTGTTTCTAAACCGTACATCATGGCTCGTCTCACAACTGTCCTGTAAACATATAATGATAAAATATAAACCTTTAAATTAGCAACATTGATGGTAATTTTATTTAAATTTCACTTTTTCTTTCAACAACAACAGTCATATTGACAGTATTAACACTGTGTGTACAACAGTCAGACGATGAGGGCTCAGCTGTACTGTACACACAGTAGCTCCTTAATGATATTTAGTAGAGAGTGTGTGTGTGTGTGTGCGTGTGTACTCATGCAAATGTCTACGTGCACCCACAGGGTGTACAGTACATATGCTGCCCCGGCCTCGTGTGTGTTTCTGGGGCCCGGACAGCTGTTGCAGCGACTACATAAACACCTTGTTAGGCCTTAACCAGCAAGTGCTAATTGGAGTAGAAAGACTCCACGAGCTGCTCCGCTTCCCCCAGTGACTTACCCTTTAAAGCGTAGACAAATAATGCAGGAAAAACGCCCATAAACTCCCAGACACGTTAACCAGCACTGATGTTTCTATCGTACAGGTTTTTACACGAGTTAAACAAAGAAATCCAGGATAACTGAGGTGGCGAAGCTACTTCAGCCGCATGAATGACGTCGCTACGTCAAAACGGTATTCTTGATTAGTGTGTATTTTAACGTTCACTTTACGTGACCCGGGAATTTACGATAGGAAAATGACATTACAGCCGACCACACGGCCACTGAACGATAGCTACAGTTGATAGAAGAGGTTAGACACGCTATAAGAAATAAAAAGAATAATGACGTAACGATTAGAACGTTTAAACTTTAATCTGAACAAGTTGTGCTTTTACGCTGAAACTTTTATTCTACTTTCTGTGTCTTCTTGTGTTAAGAAAAACAGGATGTAGGAGATTACTTCTTCCGGTTCACGACTTTAGACATTCGTGTGACAGTAAAATTGTAATTCATCGGGTAAATCATAGTTATATAGTACATAAACTAAAAGGTTTATTTTTATATGAAATATGTTAACTTTCAGTTATATTTAATAACCCTTTTGGGTTATTATAAAGGTTAATTAGTCCACAACTGGACTTCTTCTTGGAGTTGGAAGACATCATCAGTTTCTGATGAAGCTCAGTGTGTGTCCTGTTAATTTTGTTAATCAATAAAAATGTCTTTTGATAGATTTAACATAGACTGAAATTAAATAATCTTTATTAGATTGCTAAATTAAGAATGAGATTACAATTTCATAAAATCAGAATTGTGACTAAAATATATAACTATATAAATATATATATTTATAAACATAAACTTCTACGCTTTTTGTTCCAAAAGGAATACACTGTCTACATGATGTCACATTCTAAGCCCTGGTTTAGTTCTTACCATGTCCATTGATGGGCTGCCTGGTGGGGAACTTGCCCTTCCGCGGTGTTGAGTGGCAGGAGGAGGAGGAGGCCGAGGCTTGACTGCCACTTCCCCCGCTGTGAGAGTGGATTCCACCGCCGTTCTTCATCTCCTCCTCCTCCACGTCCTCCTCCTCCTCGTGGTCGTCCTCCTCCTGGGAGCTTCCGAAGTACGCCATGCTGTTGGGCAGGGCCATTGAATCTGAGTGCAGAGAGGTGGAGAAAGAGATTAATACGTATCAAGAAGGATGGGGAGTTCAGGAGGGTTAGTGGGGGAGAGCAGAAGAAAAATGAATTAATCTGAAACTAATAAAAAGCCTCAAGACCAGAAGTCAATGTCTGATTTATTATCCTGTTTGAACACAGTTCAGACCCCTGGTCGTCCACCAGCACAAATAACACATCTCTTCCATTTGTAAACAAATCGACATCAACTTGTAGACGGTGAGACAGTCATGTAGAAATAGGAATTGCTGAAGGGCTTATGAGTAATGGTGATTGTGCTGCAGTGTTCTTTCCTCGCTTATTATCCTGGTTGGTGGCCTATTGATGCCTCACTAACTGCTACAGCACATCACAGCTCCATTGTTACATTCACTGCCACAACAAAGGAAAAAGACAAACAGACGAAGCACATGTGAGAGTGAATTCTCAGAAGCCTTGACGAGTCCACTGTTTGAACTTCTGGGCTAGGCAGGAGCAAAGCTTTTGTCTCCTGAGTCAAAATTGATTCTAAAATTGGACGCAAGGTCCGGGTTAGGAGCCTACGGATGAAGCCTTCATGTGAACTAAGATAAGTGACAGATAGAGACTAATGTGCCATAACGATGCCATCTATTGGGAAACCATGGGCATTGCAGGGAAAAGGCAGAAGTGTAAATGCAATACAAACTAATTCTATATTTTGGCCAGAGCTGAACAGGCCGCGTGTGGTCCCCGGGCCTTAGTTTGCCCATGCTATCTCTGGGCAGAGTGATATATAGATATATACTGTAGATATAAAGATATATAGAAAGATAGACCTTTATAGCACCACCTGCTGACAAACATAAAACTTCATGCTCTGAGCTGCCAAAAGCATAAAACACATTGTTCATCACTTTTCCCTGGTTTGATGAATTTAGTAGAAGAGGCTGCTGCAGCGATATCTCCAGGGTAGAAATGAGGGATGACTCAGAGCACAGTCTACTGAAGCCAGCACAGCACACGGATCCAGAGGTTGACAGTTTTATTGAGACGTGCATATTGTACATGTTCCTAAATATCATGTTCTGCGAGAGTTGCTTTCAAAAACCTTTCTCCCTCTTTCACTCTCTCTTGCTCTCTGGCAGCAGAGCTAATCCTAAATCTGTCGCTTCCACTCTTCCACAACAGGATTACTGCCAGTCCCTGCCCCTTAAAGCAAAAAAAAAAAAAAAAGATGTTCTCTCACTTATCTCTCTCTGTCAAACTCATTTGAGTTTTCTTCACCATCGCTGAGAAATCTAGGTTAGAACGTGCTGGAAGAGGTGGATGGTATTCAGTGGTGGGACGGTGGGTCTATGGCAGTGTTCCCTGACCTTTTTAGCACCAAGGACCGGTTAAATGTCTCGTACTATTTTCATGGACCGGTGTTTAAGTTGTGGCAGATGAAAAACCCCTTAATAAAATCACATTTACGGTGTTCTGAAATATTTTCCTACCTATAAAATATTCCTACCCTATTAACTGGGCATGGGCACAACAAGGGTTTCTCAAGTCCACACAGACTATAACTTTCTGCTACCAGACCAGTATAAAAAGTTAGAATCTTGTATGGAATCCTAGCCATGCTATTGGTCAGTTCTTTTGTTGATATGGGTATGGATCAAGTGGAAGGAATAGACAGATGGAGACAAAAGGAGACATTATTTCTCTGTGGACCAGAACCAATTCATACACGGACCGGTATCAGCCCCCGGCCCAGTGGTTGGGGACCACTGGTCTACGGTGTTACCCCAGTTAACTGACGTAGACACACACTCTCATGAAAGGTCATAAAGCCCAACGCTATGTTATTAAATCCCATAATGTCGCCCTCGTAAATCAGTCTCCAAACAGCTGGTCTGGTTTCACTGATGCTGGAATGAAGGGAAACTGAGGCAGCAGTGAGTGAACCAGCAGCACTGACTGGAATTATATGTTTGAGTCTGTGCAAACTGGGAGCCCAGAAGTCTGAGGCCTTCCTCCTCCTCCCCCTCCTCCTTCTCCTCCTCCTCCACCATGATTCAACTGATAAACAATAATAAAAGGAATCTTGGCGTGGTGAAGATGGATGAAGAGTGAACACCACTGTGATGTAGTGATGAAGACTTTTGACAGAACTCCGTGTAATTATCATTCATCATCACAACAGCAGAAAGATATGGTTTTTCACTTCTCTATGAAAAAAAGCTTTTTAATAATAAAAAGAAAACTCCTCACTGTTTCAGCTGTGACTGCTTTGTTTTGCTTTTTTATTCTGATTAAATTTATTTTTTTATGAGCAACAACACACTGAATTTTTATGAAAGTTTTTTTATAACAATATCAACTGCACTGCATGAAGAAGTGTGATTTTATTGTCCTTTAAGGGGCTTTGGCGTTTAAAGACCAATAACCAATGAGAGGTTATACGTCAGTAAAAAATAATGGGAAGCTGCTGAAAAAAAAGAGCTGGAATTCAGTTATTGAGCATTAGTTTTATAGAGTGCTTAGGTTATACAGTGGAATCAGAATGAGCCAAACTGGTTATGTCATAAAGACACAGCTGACGCTCACCATGTTTGATGTTTTATTAATTGGCCTAATTCATAAAAAGACGAGAAACAAGATTTGTTCCGAATCAAAGATGCACAGAAATGTTCAGCTCCTAGAAGAGAAACGACGTCACGTCAACTTTCTGCAGGAGAACTGATCTAATACATTTATGTGTGTGTTCCAGGGTGGTCTCCTCCAGCTGTTTTCCTATACACGTCCTGGTCGGGGTGAACAAAAACACATAACATTGTTGCCACTGACAGAATCCTGGCAAATAAAACACCGTTTTATTTCCAAGAGAAACGGACAAGGTTTAAAAAGAGTCGCTCTGTGCAGCCACGGAGAATAAAAAGGCAAATCATGCACATCATCGCAGATGGAAACATGGATGGTTGACTTGGAGGAACAACGTGCTTGGAATACAGCGACTGGAGCTTTAATAACAGAAACTGTTCTGTATGTTAACAGGAGGAGGTCAGGTTCATCGCTTCACTTTGTAAGGTGGTGTTTTTTTTTTCATTTCTTTGGGGTAAAATCATTGAATCATTTATGATTTATAATTAAGTCTCAGCTGATTATATTTAGTTCATTGTTTGACTGAAATTCTAACATTTAAATGTAAGGAGTTATGTATTTTAGAAAACATATGTAACAAATATACATTTCATTGATATTATTATTATTAGTAAAGTGCTGCCAACTAACATAATAGTAACATAAAAAAAATTATCTATCATATTATTTATCATTTCTATCACCAACAAAAAAATAAAAACATCTTCATTAGGGAGAGTGTCAAAGGCAGGGGTCTCAAACTCACGGTCCGTGGACCATTTGCGGCCCGTGGAACCATATTTTGCGGCCCACATCTTGATGTGAAAGTTCAATTTGTTATAATACTATTATTATATCATATAGATTTGTTCTTCACATTTTATGGTTTTTAATAATTTTTCTTTTGTATTGAACACTAAAAGTTGAAATGATAGTGTGTGAGAGAGAGTTTGAGACCCCAGATCTAAGAGCATATAGTCCTATATATTTTATTTTCTAATTAATTGTATAACATAATATTTACACACTATTTTTCCATGATGGATGTTTATATCACAGAAGAAAAAAAGCCATAAATCCAGAGTTCATGCTGCAGAGTAAAAGAGGAAAAGACCCATGAAAAGAGAATAAAAAAGAAAAAAATACAGAGAAGCAAGAAGTTTGGTCTGAAACAACAAACTGCTGTAAATTATCTGGCTCTGATTAATGACTTTCTCATTTTGTGGTGAGAACGTAAAACTATTTGCACATTGAAAGAATTAATCCAAACTCCAAAAATCAACTCTTTGAACGTTGATTTATTTTCTCTTTAAGTGCAGCACCAGCTATTATTGGCCAGTCAGGGGAGCTGTGGTTACAAGTCCATACTTCATATTTATTTTGAAGGATTATTTCAAATGCCCAAAGCTTTTCCAACTCCTAAAAAGTGGAGCTGGGGCTGCAATAAATCTGTGTTGTGCCCGGGATCAGAGTTTTCACACAGCATCTGTGTCTGTGTCTGTGGTGGCACCAGAGTTCCTGAGCAGATTCACACTTTTACCTGCTCGTTGAAACTTCTAAACGCTGTCTCTTTAAAGGTGGAAGAGAAACCATTAACCCCATGTTGCCTGGTGAATAACAGGCTCTGGAAATGGAATTAGAAATAAAGAAAACACGAAGAAGAGTGTGATCATCCTGGAGTGAAACTTTATCACAGGAACTGGAAAAAGAAGGTTTTTGGACTCTGCACAGAACTCTACTGTTTAATGGAACTACTAAATATTCACTTTCCTAGTTTTCCTTGTAATCTTCTTCTCCTTTTATCTTGTCCCTTTTCTCAGGGGTCACCGTCCTCTGTATCTTCTACTCTGACTCCAACTACCTCCATGACTCTCTTCTATCAACAACATATTAAAAAATATATCATTTATATTTTCTTGTGTCTGTTTATTGCAGTCAATCTGGTCAAAATAGATCTTTACACTAATATTTTACCAGAATATTTATGATTGTGTAAAATAAGGACAAAAACAGAAGACATAAAATCTGAACACTGCCCACTAGTGGATGTAAAGCATCCACGTCAAACATGGGGGGTGGTGTGGGTCACATAGAATGATGTTGGAAATGGATGGATGTATTAATGGATGTTCAGTGGGGTCTTGATGATCTAATACCAACATAATGTTGATGCCATACTGGTGTTTAACTGATGAAGACCAAACTGTCTCACTGGATTAACCACTAAGCCAACAATGCACCCAGATTATACCCGACCCCCCCAACCCCCCGCTCCCTGTCATCACTGCATTAGTATGTTTTTGTGTATGAGAAACAGGGTTAGGGCGGCTGAGGTCATCTGAGATTTCCCACTAAGCCCTGACAGAGAAGACGACAGATTTCCATGTCATAAATGTTACCAATGCTTTTATTCTGAAGCTGCAGCTGATCAGATGTGATGGAACCAGTTGACCGACGTCCAGTTTGTCCCACACTGTGCGTCTGAAGATGTGGACTCAAGAAATATCCACTTGTAAACGAGGAGCAGAGACGTCTCGTTTATCTTGGCCACGGAGTAAATAGTCCTCACATGATCCAAACACACACACACACACACACACACACACACACACACACACACTGGTCCAATCAGCTTCTAATGACTCGCATCATTAGCTAAATGGCTGTAATTTAATGCCCTGACCAGAGGTCAGCCAGCAAATGGCAAACAGACCTTAGGGGTCACCAGGGGCAGAGAGGGGAATGTGTGAATTCTCAGGGTGAGAAAAATGGACATAGAAGTGGGAGAAGAAGTGACGTCCTTCAGATTGGACTATTAGATGAGACTCATGTTAAAATATGTGGAAAAAGAAAGGAATTTTAGAAGAGTAGGAAATATTAGTGTTGGTAAAATATATGTCTCTGTTTTTTTCTTTCAGTTTGTCCCTTTATTCAGGTGTTTCCACAGCGAGTCAACAATGTCCATCTCCCCCTGTCCTCTGTATCCTCCAACTACCTCCATGTCCTCCCTCACTGCATCCATCAATCTCCTCTATGTCTCCTACCTGGTAGCTCCATCTCTAGGATCATTCTTCTACCAACATGTCTCCACTGTCCCTCCTCTGGACATGTCCAAACCATCTCAATCTGTCTTCTCTGGCTTCTTTGGTTAATAAATCAGTTCAGACCAACAGGAGATGAAAGCAGAGAAAGGTTGATCCAGATCATGGATCCTGAGGCTGAGGCTGAGGCTGAGAGAACTTGGTCTGCTCCGTAAAAACCACTGAGAGTTTAAACGTCCTCCTTTCTTCTCCACAGACGTTGAGAAGAAATGTGAAAAACATTCACTGAGCAGGAAAACTCCCCAATATCTCCTTTCTTTTGGACCACTGCATCGGCCAGAACCTCTTCAGGGTCCAATATTAAAGATTTACAGAAGCCACTCCTCACCCAGGGGGAGACTTTAAACTAACAGACAGTAAAAGACAAAACACAACACGACTCAGAGACAGAGACAGACACAGAGTCCCGTCCAATGATATTGGATTTTCATCCTCACAGTCATGACTGCAGCCAAATCATAATTAGGTCTGAAGAAGTCTATTAATATTGTCACTTTAACAGGGTTCTGGACCCGGTCCTTCATTTGTCCAGCTATTCTCCCCTTGTCCACTTAACTGGAACTGAAACAATGAGGACAATTTACACACTCAGTCAGGACGAATTGGGATGAAGCCGGGACACGTGAGCGTGCCGACTTGGAACAAGATGCTGCAAATGTGCAGAGAAAATATTAGAGCGGGTTGAGAGACAGAGACGGAGACGGAGACAGAGACGTGGGGGGAGAGAGAGAGTTTTCTGGCTCAGATTGGAACAGTTACCTCTGGCAGCCGAGTGATGCCAAAAAATTTCATCACTCTCTGGAGGGAAGGAAATCTAGAGCGAGAGATAGAGGCTGAGATGATTAGGGATTATATCTCCAATTGACATTCCATGATGTCAGTGAAATCATTAACCTCACAAACAAGGAGGACGACGCACCGCCAGCTGTTGAGGACGGACGGCGCTCGCCTTATTTACGATGACATCACAGGAACAGGTTGAATCCTTAACCGTGAGGTTCCTTACGCTGCAGGGAAATTCACTAGTTACAGCAGGAAGGTGATAGAGATGAAGGAGACGTTGTCTTCAGAGCAGACGTTTATGGTCCATAAAAATATCTACAACATGTATTTCATCAACAGACTCCGCCTCCGTCTGTAGTTCTTCTGTCTGTAGTTCTTCTGTCTGTAGTTCTTCTGTCTGTAGTTCTTCTCCACTGCTGAAACTCACAGATTTACTGAAGAGCTTCATGTGAACTGACTGATGACTGTGGTCATTAACACTTTCATTACAACTGTCTGATTCAAATCATACATTAAATACTGATTAGAGCATTTTCAGCTCTGTAACATTGGACCAGTTGTCCTTGGAATTGAACCCACATCCACCCAGGACTAAACACTGATCCACATCCATAAGGAAACAGTGAGAAAACACAGAGTTCTTTCTGTTTTATTCCATTCTCGTAGTTAATGACAGAAACTTGGTCATAAATTAACTAAAAACTGCAGACAAATAACTAAATTCACTTTTCTTCACTTTATCCTTTTAATAAGTAAATATCAAGTAATGTCTCCCCAATCACTGGGTCGGGGACCAGTACTGGTTCATGGGTGAATTGGTTCTGGTCCACAGAGAAATAATGTCTCTTTTTGTCCTCATCTGTCTATTCCTTCCACTTGATCCATACCCATATCAACAAAAGAACTGACCAATAGAATGGCTAGGATTCCATCATCAATAATGAAACTACTATTTATCAAACTACTAACAACAATAAACTCAAAATGATACAAGATTCTAACTTTTTCTACTGGTCTGGTAGGAGAAAATTATAGGCTGGGTGCACTTGGGAAATCCTAGTTGTGTGCATGTACAATTAATTAGGGTAGGAAGATTTTATAGGTAGGAAAACATCAGAAAACACCAGAAACTAAATTTTATAAAGGTGTATTTATCTGCAATGACCTAATGACCGATCATGAGATATTTAACCGGTCCGTGGAGCAAAAAAGGTTGGGGGACACTGATCTAGCTCACGAGTTTTAAGTAACAGTTTTTGATTTCATATCCCAAACCAAAGTATTCCCAGCAGAGTAATGCAGAGAGCACAGT
>JAFBJS010057703.1:54004-66512 GCA_016785265.1 Paraplagusia blochii
CAAAAGAACTGACCAATTAGGATTCCATCATCAATAATGCAACTATATTTGATTAGGAAATATTATATTTATATATAATATATATTAGGAAATACAGTGAAGACAACAATAATACAAGATTCTATCTTTTTATACCGGTCTGGTAGCAGAAAATTATAGGCTGTGTGGACTTGAGAAATCCTTGTTGTGTCCATGCACAGTTAATTTGGGTAGGAAGATTTTATAGGTAGGAAAAGTATTGATCTGCTACAACTTAACAGTCCATGAAAATAGTACGAGACATTTAACAGTTCCGTGGGGCAAAAAAGTTTTTATGTCATAGAATAAAAGGTCATTTTTGTCCTTCAACATAAAAATCATGAAAAATAAACTCAAAGAAGTCCTGACCGACTATTCCTAGAAATGTTATTGAATAATCGACAAACAGTGTGTGCAGACGGGAGTTAATCTAATCCCTAATCTGTTGTAATCTTGTCCACCACATGTGCTTTTACCCCCACTGAGGACAAACAGACAATCTTCTCCAAAAGGAAAATCCCTGAGTGACTGAGACAGTTTGAAGCTGTGCCATCAACCCCTGTCTGTTATCACCCCTGCACTGTGCTCGCCTCAGTGCTGCCCTCCTCCTGGCAGCAGCGTAACTACACCCTATAGATTACCCCACGGCAGACAGGGCCAGAGGCAGACTGTCTGGCTTCCACCCAAATGGCTTTCTCCGTGGATATAAACAGCCCAGACACAGGCCTGGACCACACAGAAACACCATCCTGAACACAAGGTCTGCACCAGAACTCTGTCTCTTCCCTCCCTGGGTCTGAGCTGGAGATGAACAGTCAGATAACAGAGAGTAGAGCAGACAGAGTGGGTGGTGAACACACAGTAGATGCTGCACATCCTTCAAGACGGACAGAAAAATCATGTTTTTTTCCTTCACTTTCCAGTTACTCCCACGTTGCATCAGAACCATGGTGCACCTCACACACACACACACACTCACACACACACAGAGCGACTCACAAATAAACCCACAACCTCCCAGGACTGGAAACAACCACAGCAACAGGAAGCAGCAGAATAATTCTAAGGTGATCTTCTATAGTTGGTTTCACCCATGTGACCAGTCAGAAACCTGTGGGTTTTTACTGCTTTTCTCCTGCTGTTAGAATGATGGATGGGAGTCGCCTTTGGTTTAGGAGCCTAATGTTTACTAGATAAGATAAGCAAATAGTGCAGTGGGTGTGTCCTCCATCCTGGGGGGTGGGGCTGGGGTTGTGTGTTTACACGTGGTGAACGTTTGACCTGGTCCAGAAAAAAAAAAACCCCATAAATATCGGGACATGGAGATGGAAAGGAAACTCACTGACCTACAAAAAGAATCACAGCCTTTTTAAGGGAACTCATTTAGAGTTGGTAATGAGGTTTATATTTACATAATACAGCAATAAATCTGTCATCTGGCAGCAAAGACATGAAGGAGCCTGGTGTGTGCGGTGGACACGTCCCCCAGAAATGTGCGTCCAAAATCTTAAAGGGGATTTGAGGTTTCCAATGAAATCAAAAGCCTTGAATCCCTTTGAAAAGATTAACCAGGCTCACACTGACATCCTAACATGCCCAGTGTGTGTGTGTGTGTGTGTGTGTGTGCAACACACAACCTGCAGAGACACAGTCTTTGACACACAACCTTAAGGGCTCATGTGACATTCTCCTCTGTCTCTGTCTTGGGAAAGGTCCCAACATATGGGTCGTGCGAGACGCCAACGGGAAAAGAAAAAACAAAGAAATAAATAAAAGTCCAGCAGAGGAAAATGTCCTCCTCACAGCGTGGACAGCAGGAGCTCCAAACACAACACATATACTGTACATAAAAGCAAAAGTGAACGCTATAAATACAGCAGTGAAGCAGAGAGCAGCTGGTGAAGAGGAGAAACAGGCCTCACAGCCTGGTTCTAATATCAGCCTCAGATTTGTCATGTATGAGGAACACAATCCAAACTTCATTATGAAGACACAGAGCAGCAGAGCAGGTTCTGGTCCAGGCACCTGCACCTTGTTAGACCACAGCCTCAGGTTTGGGGTCATGTTAGGATCGTGAGTTTGGGAACATTTCCTTTTCACAGAAGAAACAGCTTCATATCATCAACCTGTGCAACATCTTGGCTGAAAAATGCAAACCAGCCTCAACTCCCTGATGAATTCTTCCTACACCTCCAGGATGGAACATCACGGTGGCAAGAAGAGCAACATGTTGCCCACATCCAAACAAACCCAGGTCAAAAGTTAGTCCTGTCTTATTTACTGCAGCCTTTTCAAATAAGTTGAGGGCTTAAAAAAAAAAAAAAATCCCATAGATTCTGTGTAATACCACACTGAACCAGAAGGGGCTGTGGACCAGGGTTTGGAGAACTATAGGATGTACCATAAAATATGGAGAATAAATCTATAAAATATTATTATAAATTCAACTTTCACATCAGGGTGGGGGCCACTAAATATCCTTCCACGGGCCGCAGGTGTAGCATGTAATAGAGCTAAGGTTGTTTGAGAACATTTTTATCTTTATCACATTTATCATTTATCACAGAATTTTGCCAGTTTTTACCCAAAGAAGGCAGTAAACTAGAACAGTCGACTGGGCCAGGCGGTAAAAACATGCTAACATCAGCTAACAACGGGTCTCATCAACAGTAAGAGTTAGCACTTGTGCTACCAAGGAGCAAAGTCATACAATGACATCAGATAATAGCACCCCCTCCTGGGGAGAAGGAGGAGCTACACCCTGCTTCCTCGGACATTTTCTATGAATTTGACTTTTTGGAAGCAACAGTTTCTAACACAAACAAATTTGATGAAAAGACTCTGAAAATCACAGGTGTCAAACTCAGGCCTGGGGCCAAATCTAGTCCGTAGTGTTTTTACAACTTGGCCCATCAGATTATATGATATATGTACTAGAGTACTAGAGTAATATTACACAGCTGTTCCAGATTCAATGTTCCCAAAAATCAACATTTATTCAGTTGCTTGGGGCTTTGGCCACTAGGGGGCCCTGTCAAAGATTTGCTGCTGGCACTGATAGTGTGGGGGCCCCAGTTATATCTTGCTGGAAGCCCCTTAAGACCCTAACACCGTCTCTACATTTAATGTCTGGAGAGTAGGAAAAATTGACAGTTTATTTCGCACAGTACTGGTTTGATGTCCAGGAGACTTGTCCATCTTTACGCTTAAATTGTCTCTAAGAAGACACAGACTGCAGACCAAACACCACAGCGTCATTTACTACAAAGGAGACGAGACTTTTTAGCAACTGCGAGTATCACTCTGTAACTGTGTGTCTTTGTCGCCTGCAGGCAGTTTATTAAAAGAGTGTAATGGTGTCACTTGACTCTCGTCTTGTCTTCAGTCTCCCCTGTTGCTGCTCGGAGCGTGCACAAACACACACACACACACACACACACACACGTACATACGTACACAAACACAACTGCTAATTGCTCCACTCCGCCTGGTGCAGTTGATTTGACATCTACGCTGCCACATGGTGTCAATGAACACGTGTCGTGTTCACAGCTGCTGTAGTTGAAGGTGTTGTTCACCGTGTGGAGAAGTGGGTGGAGAGACGTGGAAGCTGATGAGGTGAAGGATAATCTCAGCCTCAGGCAGGTCGACGCGTCTTTGTGCTGCATTTGCTTTGCGCGTCGTGGTCTGTACAGGTGGGTGAGTGGGTGGGTGTTGGGGGAGAAAGGGGGGAGATCTGCTCTGACGTGTGAAGTTTATTCAATTTCCTTAAGAGTTGGTGAACTTTCCTACAATTATGTTTTGTTTGTTCATATTGGGCGGAAAGGAAACTCCTCGTCATGACATTGTGATCCACACCATGTGACCTCTGCATTTGACCCACAGGTGTCAAACTCTGGCCCGGGGACCAGATCTGGCCCACAGTGTAACTTATATTTGGTCCGCGAGATAAAATCAATCATAAATTGATAATTTTTTTTCTTATATCACATGCCTCTACATACAAATATTTACATTAGAGATGTTATAGAAAGAGACAGAATAACAAATAAATATCATTCTAATGTAATTTATCATGTGATGATAACATTAAGCTGTTAAACTGTTGATGAAGATGTTTCCATATTAAAACAAACTATATTTCATATCTGGAGAAAAAGGAAAACATGAACGTTAATAGTTAAATTCTCAACATATCCTGAGGTTGGCCCATGGATTCATGACAGTTTTTATTTATTTTTATTAAGTTCCCCTTTAAATAATGCTCAGCTCAGTGGTGACTCTGCAGTTACCAGTGGATTCATACCTGGAACCTCCTGGACCTCAGTCCGGTTCCTTAACCACCAGGCCACCTAGCCTCCATTTGGAGGTCTGTTCTCACGTAGTCAGAACATTGTCTGTGACTGGACAAAGAGGGGGGACATTGTCCCCCATTGTGGGATCATTAAACAAGTATAATTTAAACCGATTTAATCTAATCTGAAAAAGAAGTTGAAACTTAAATCAGATTTTTAACTTTTTCAACTCAAGGATCCAATCCTATCAACTTTTAAGGGTTAGAATTTAACGTGATGTGATGTGATGTGATGTGATGTGATGTATTTTTTTGTAGATGATTTGGTCAGTGAACGTTCTTAGAGTCATTTCCACATTCAAGTTCAAGGACATTAAACCGTTCCAGGTTTCCCTCTTCCTTATACTCAGCGTTCCTGTGAGTGGGGGTCACTATACGTTCTCCTTAATGGCTAATCTTCACGTGCATGTGCGTCTGAAATGAAAAGCAGAGCTAAGACCCTAAAACCAAACCACGTTTCTCCTTTTTATTCTAATAAGAAAATCCCTCTCAGGGAAACATCAACTCCGAGCCACAAATACAAATATGACAGGTCCTGGCTAAGCTTCACTCTCATGTTTTTGATATTTTATTGGATGTGTTTGTGTTTCTGCCTAATGGGAAACATGTCGACTGGAGGCTCCTGCTCCGAGACTCTGAGAATAGAAGAAAACTCTGCCCAGTCTCTGAGGTCATAAGTAGCAGAAACCTGTTTAAAGTAGCGTCATATTAGATCTGTTGCTCTCTGGGTCAACAACGTCCCCGCAGCTCAGCTGCTGGACACAACCGTGCGTGTAATTGCGTCTCCATCTCCCACCATCGGTTGACGCCTTACCTCTGAGACACAGGAAGGTGAGGAAGTCCTCCGTTTTGGGCTTGCGCTTGGACAGATCCTGAATGGAGGACAGGGACGAGGAGGAGGAGATCAAGGACAGGGTTGACGTGGACATGGTGGCCAGGCCCGTGTTCACACCGCCCGTGTCGGCCACCTTGATGGGTGTAGTGCTGGGCGAGTTGGGCTGGGACTGAGCAAACTTCCTCTGTGCCTGGAGCCGAGGTCTGGAAGAGAGAGAGCAGCGAGAAGATGGAGTGTGAACCATGTCATACGTGGCAGTTAATTAAAGCCGAGGACGCCAGCGTCTCACTGACGGAGGTGGTCGGCCATGAGACGTCGGTCATGACGTCCCAGATGACGGACAGCTCAATGTAGACTGTCACGTGTTACGCTCTGAACTGGAACTAAAGACTTATTTCTTATTTATGGAAAGAAAAGAAAAATCTGACACAGAATATTTACATTTAAACCTCAGTCTTTGAACAGTTTCTCTGCCTCAAAGTCAAAAAACATAAAATAAATAATTTAGTCAGTGAGAGTCAACTGACTGACAGTCAAGTGATTCTTCAGACATTGAGCTGGTTGACAGCTTTAAGGACCTGGGTGTAACCTATACAATAGACTGGACTGGTCCACTCACACCAGCGCCCTCTAGAAGGACCACAGTCACCTCCGACTCCCACGACATACGTGTCAAACTCAAGGTCGGGGGCCAAATCCGGCCCGCAAAATAATTTGCTATGGTCCGAGGGAGCTTGACAATTTTAATTGTCTATTGAGCAGAGTTTATTAACCTGATAACAACAATTGTTACTTATAATCAGTATTGGGCAAGTTATTACTTTATTAGTTACTGCTCAAAAAAAGTAACTAGTCATGTTACTAGTTACTAAATTATAAAAGTAACTATTAACTAGTTACTTTTCTTTACGTTAAAAACACATAAAATGTTTAGTGTTGTTTTCTGCAGCAACTACAATAAAAACAAAATAGATGTTTAGACATTTCTTTCTTTTTCTATTGTAAATGCAGTAAAAAGTGTGTTTCCTCTTCAGTGGAGGGACAATAATCTATTCTATTCTATACAGTTCTGTGTAGATCTGCTCTAATATTCAGTTTAGCCACTCCTAGATAACCTTTTGGATTTTCTTCACCCGACCAACTGGAGACGCACAGATATGAAATCATGTGTTGTGTAACGCAACAAAATCCCTGCGAGCAGCAGCAGCCAAATCTCCACAATCCTGGAGCCAAAACAACTACACACTTTCAGAGAGAAACGTGAAGATGTCCCCCTCCTCCTTTGTCTCTCTGTCACTCTTCATCTCCTTCTCATTGGCTCCCGTCTCCTCCTCTCCATCAAACATTTTCTTTTCCACTCTCCCTCTCACAACCACAAAGTCGACCACAGAGCCTTTAAGACGTCTCTCTCTCTCCCTCTGGTTTGTCTCACAGCTCCTCTCTCGTTCTCCCTCACTAAGTGTTGGTGAAGACGATGGACAGAGGAGAATATTAAAGAAGTGGATGAAGACGTATAGAAAACACCCACAGCCTGGTTTATGTCTGACACAGGGTGTTGGACAGTCTGTGTTATGGTCGTCCTTGACTAGTAAAGAGCCACATGACCCAGCAAGTTGCCTCAATCCATCAATGTTGCTGGAAGAGTCTGTGCCTGTGCTCACAGTGTGCAACTCAGCACCGAGAGGCAGCAATAGAAGCGATGTGATGTCCCGGTAATATTTGTCCATTGTCCACGGCCGGGCCTGAGGTGACGGCAGATAGGATCATGTCTGAAGATCACCCACGGAGCCGCCCAGAGGTGCGGCGTTCCGATTACACTTCAATCAGAGAACAGTGTGGAGTCAAAACGTGTCAATTTCCTCGGCTGACACGGGTGGAAGCTCAATTTGTGAGAAATCCAGAAATGATTGCACACACGCTGCTTAAGTGTTAGACTTGGTCACAAAGGTGTGAAGAAAAATAAGGAAAAGAAAGAAAAACACGCAGCTGTTTCCTCAGGCTCCGTTTGTTTACTGCAGACATTGATGTTTGGACAACTTGAATTTGATACTTGACTGTAGCAGCGACAAGCATTTACACAATGTCAACAGTGGATGGATTTTTTTTTAAATCAGAGTAAGAGCATTATTTCAGCATCTGATGTTGTATTAATGTACTGTATGTGATTAAAATACGAGGAAAAAAAAAAATTCTTGTAAAAATATATATATAAACAAATATATCTGAAGCTTTTTCAGACTGTGACACAAAAATATGAGAAACAGAAACACAGTAAAACACAGGTTGATTTGTGTTCCTTATTTCCAGGTGTGTCCACAGCGAGTCAACAATGTCCATCTCAATCTCCATCTCTCAACTCTAACTCCAACTACCTCCATGTCCTCCATCACTGCATCCATCAATCTCCTCTTTGTCTCCTACCTGGTAGCTCCATCTCTAGGATCATTCTCTTACCAATGTGTCCACTGTCCCTGCTCTGAACATGTCCATCTGTCTTCTCTAGCTTTTTCTCCAAACCATATACCCCATTCCTGGTCCTGTCCATCCTTGTCTCTCCTTAAGAGAACCTCAGCAGCATCTTTAACTCCTCCACCTCCAGCTCTGTCTCCTGTCTTCTGTCTCTAATCCATCCATCATGTCTGGTCTCTCCACCGTCCCTCCACCTTAGCTGACTCTCTTCTATCTCAGATCTCTCTTTTCTCTCTTTTCTCCAGTTGTTCCATCCTGTCTGTCCTATTCTTGTCCTCTCTTCCACAGTGTCCACTGCTCTGGACAGTTGATCATTTTATAAAGATATTATCAGTATTTTGACATGAACCTACTTTAATTCCACCACTGCTGGGTCCAAAAACACCAAACATTAATACATTAAAATATTAGGAAAATAAATAAAATGTCACCATAAATAAGATTATTATTATTGTGTTGCTGATGGACAGGATGGTTATAATGAGCAGTGACTGATGGGAATTCTAGATCTTTGTTCTGAATTTCATCTCAGCGTCTCCAGTCGGGGAAGTGAAAGGATTTTACTATGATCAACACGTACTATTCTGTCAAGGATAAAATGTTGCACATTAGCGCGCTGGTAATTTGGCATCTTAGTTTAATGACCTTGTTGGGCGTGTGTGTGTGTGTGTGTGTGTGTGTGTGTGTTTAAACAGGCTGACACTGAATACAAAGATGGAGCCTTGTGATTAAATACTAACTAGGAGCTTCATGAAAAACAGAATACTTAAAGGCTAAAGAAATAACAAGATGTAGTGGGAATAGAACAGGCGGTGCAGGGCATATAAACGCTAAGAAAAAAAAAAGTAATAATAGAAGAAAAATACTGCGTTGGGTCGAGTGGTTGGAGCTTAAACCTTCACTGATTTGATTCCAAGCAGCAAGTTTTTCTGCTGTTTTCAAACAGACCTTTACTTCAGCTGTGACCAAGAAGGATGGAGGGAGGAGGCTGCACTGATGGGAGTGTGTGGTGAGATGAGGCTGAAGATAATGGAAAGACGAGTGGAGAAAGGAGGAGGAGGAGGAGGAGGAGGAGGAAGGAGAGTGGAGAGGAGGATGTTGACATGCAAAGGGAAGCTGACAAGCTGGAAGTTTGTGTGACTGAAAGAGCGAGACACAGTAGTTTGGATGAAGATAAGAAGAAGAAAGAGGGTGGAGGAAAACAAGGGCTGACGTAGAAACAGACTCAGACAATAATGAACCCAGAGTTTGGTCTTTCAGCCATCAATATTTCACTGTTTCTTCACTGCATTTGACAAACAGTAGATTGAAGGCAAAGGTTTAGAGGACAGCGGTGAGACCAGTCATTAGGGACGGATTAGAGACACTAGGAATAGGCAGAAGACACAAGACAGGAGACAGAGCTGGAGGAGTTAAAGATGCTGCTGAGATTGTCTTTAGGAGAGACAAGGATGGACAGGATCAGGAATGAGGTGATTAGAGGGACAACACCGACAAAAATTTAGAGAAGACAGATTGTTCAGAGGAGGGACAGTGGAGACAGTGGTAGAAGAATGATCCTAGAGATGGAGCTACCAGGTAGGAGACAAAGAGGAGATTGATGGATGCAGTGAGGGAGGACATGGAGAGGAGAGGATACAAAGGGAAGTCGAAAGGAAAAGCAGATTATCTCCAAATTGTAATTATTTTCAACTCCCGCAAAAGACAAAAACAACTTTCTTTACATTAATTAGACTCTTCATGGTGTCATGAAAATTCACGTTGTGAGCAGGTGTGAACACAGGTGTGAACAAAGGTGTGAAAGTTCAGCTGTTCCCGTCAGAACCACTGCTTCAAACGGTGCCGTAAATTCAATTACCTGGGATTTACTCTGAGATGAGGAAGAGCTGAGACTGAACTCAGTAAGGAAGTCTTTCTAAACAGCAGCAGGAGGGGAGGGGGGATGCAGGGAGGGGAAGTGGGTGGGAGGGTGGGGGAGGTCAAACTCTGGGCAGTTTTATTGCTCCAGGCTGAGATGAATAGGATACAACTTAACAGCCTAAAGATAGAAAGAGACAAAGACGAGGAAAGACAGTCACACACAATGAGAGACCAAAATAAACTGCAAGCCACCGCGGTGCAACAAATGAGGACAGAAAAAGATGAGCTAATAAAGCTGCGCGGTTACTACTTCCTGTCTAGACAGTCACCTAGAGACTGGGAGAGTTTCTCCAACACAATCCAATTATTAACTAAAGATCCTTGAAAAACTATTTAGAATCAGCAGAGTAAAACTGAAGACTCTTGTTGAGATGGTTAGAGCACAGAGAGGAAGACAACGAAGGACGAAGCAGACGTGCTCTAAGGCAGTGGTTCCCAACCACTGGGCTGGGGACCGGTACTGGTCCATGAGAGAATTGGTGCCGGGCTGTACCTTAGAGCAGGGAACCCTGCGCTAAGGTACAGAAGAAGTATTTTTCTGGTACTAGCTCATGTCTGTCCTAACCCTTCTGGGCATTTCTATATTTTTGCAGACCAAGAACATTTACTTCACTGCTGATGTAATAAAATCCATCTGGGCAGAATAAGAAAAACTACATTCTTGTGCAAATTAAGTCATTTGGCGAGAGGATAGATTGAAGAAATGTGCTAAAATAGTGTTTTAAGAGCTAAAAGCAAAAAGAACAAGGTGATTAAATTAGGAAAAAGAAAACAGAAGTGGCCTGGATCATTCAAAGTGAAATGAAAATGTATCTCATTCACTGTAAAGAAAAGAAAGTTGAGCAAAACCTTGTTATATCTGGACCAGAAAAAGCTAAAATACACAGGATCACGCAGAAAGTTCACGAACCAAAAACAGTTTCTGTTCATACAGAAAAAACTGTCATCATGGGAGTAATTTGCAGTGATATGACTGTTTGTATAGGGGCTGCCAGTGAGGAGTAACATGAGCCTCCCTTATTTCCCCTGTGTGTGTGTGTGTGTGTGTGTGTTGTAGGGTACACTGTGTTCCCATGTGTGTCCAGCTATAGAATACTCTCTGGTCTGGAGCCAGAGCAGCAAAGCCAGGTCCACTGCTGGTAAAATCACAGCCAGAGGAGGAGAAGGAGGAGAAGGAGGAGAAGGAGGAGAAGGAGGAGAAGGAGGAGAAGAAAACTAGAAAATGTGAAGTAAAACAACAGAGAGGCTGCAGAGGCTGCAGGGAGATAATGACAGGATGTCCCCATTCATCCTTTTCTAATCCACCTTTCATCCATCTCTTCCTCCTGATATCCATTTACTGCCTCCTCCTCCTCCTCCTCCTCCACCTCCTCCTCCGACCACAGCACTCACACAGCCATCCTGCCTACAAAGAGCCGCGCTCCACTGTCTAATGTTACACAGGCCAGTGTAGCTGCCGACTGTTGACTCTCGCGGCGAGTGAGAAAATCTCACATCCCATCATCAGCCCCACAGTCCTGGGAGAGGAAGATGAAAAGGAGAAGGGTGGAGGAAGTGGATGGAGGACATTCTGGGATTTCACTTCCTCCACAGTTAGGATTGAAACATTTGGGGAATTTGATTAAAAAAAAGGAATTAAGGACTGGGACAAGGTGGGACAAGGTGGGATGGCGTCGTGTCCCCGTCTGGTCTTTGTCATTTAAAAAAGACAATTAATAAAACACATAAAGAAGGCCTTTTATGAGCACCTTTGATGTGTCTGACAATGTTGCCCATTGTCCGTTGGCAACTACAGTGAAACTCCATGAAAAGAAACCAACAAACCTGTTTAAGAAAGGAACCCAATAAAAACTCAATGGCTTCGTCAATAACCTGATGACTCTGAGCCAATGAGAGAAGCATCTCATCTAACAAACAAAACTTCATCCAATCCTATAAGGTTCTTCATTAACTCACATTTCGGCCGAGCTGAGAGTTCAAACCTGTTTGTTTTATTGAAAAACTGTTCATGCGTCAAATCAGCGTCTCTTCATTCCTTATGTAGCAACATTAAACATTGATGAAGGAAGTTGGAGACGTGAGCAGACCAGCCATATATAATTTATCCAAGCTGAAGGGACAGCAACGAGACACGAGCGCCGAGCAGAGCTTCTAACAGATGTTTCAGATGGGTCCATCATTGACCAGCTCTGGAAACACAAATGAACCTGGAGATGAAAAGACTTTCATTGACATTTTAGCAAATAAACCACAAAAAAGAGAAGTTTCTGTGTGTTTTTATTGATCCCACTGATGTCCCATTACAACCTCAACACTGTTGATGTGCGAGACATTTGATATCAGGAGACCTAGAGGACGTACTCTCCACTGGACGCTCCATGTCATTGATTCCCAGGTCTTTCACACTGAACCATTCACTGTGTGAATGCTTTCATGACATTCGCTGTATGACCGTCATGTGATATGTCCATTCAGGCCCGGAGAATAGAACCATCACCAGCTCCTCAGCTGATCTGGACCAACGTGTCAACTCCTGATGAATGACCCACTCTGAGGAAAACGTACAGTAGAACCGTGGAAGGAACAGAACGTTTGGAAACACAATCGTGTTTAAGAGCTTTGTTGTATCAGGTTTTGTTGAGAGGATCAGAGCTTCAGACAAACACCATGAACAGGAAGGAAATATCAGTCATGAACTCCAGTTCCTCCTGGGCTGTAAACCAGAGTGATGTCAAACTTCTCCTACTCCATCTCCATCTTCTCCTTTCAGCTTGTTGTCCCCTATTTTAGGTGTTGCCACAGTGAGTCAACAATGTCCATCTCCCCCTGTCCTCTGTATCTTCTACTCTGACTCCAACTACCTCCATCTCCTCCCTCACTGCATCCATCAATCTCCTCTTTGTCTCCTACCT
>JAFBJS010057703.1:71233-87454 GCA_016785265.1 Paraplagusia blochii
GAGGGACAGTGGAGACATTGGTAGAAGAATGATCCTAGAGATGGAGCTACCAGGTAGGAGACAAAGAGGAGATTGATGGATGCCGAGGACAGGGGGAGATGGAGATTGTTGATTCGCTGTGGACACACCTGACAAAAAGGACAAGTCTACAGGACAAGAAGAAGTCTTGATATAATTCAGGAGTGAAGCTCTGGCAGCCGTTGTTATTAAGAGCTGATGTTCATGGATGTAACTCGGTCAGTAAACCATGGCAGAGAAGATGTGACTCAGGTTGTGAATGTGTCCTCGTCCTGGCAGGGGAGACGGGGTTTGTAGAGTATGGTGTTGCCGGTACGACTACAGGACTACGTACAGTGAGCAGTAAGATCTTTGAAGTGAAGGTGCTGCCAGTGTCTCCACCAACCTCAGGATCATGGGAAGGCAAACACCGAGCTGATCCCACAAAGACTTCTAAAGAAGGTCCCTTCCTGCCAAGAATCACTTGCACCTGTCCCGCTGGTCTTCCTGTCTGTCTGTCTGTCGGAGGGGGAGATGGAAATTATTGATTCGCTGTGGACACACCTGACAAAAGGACAAGAAGAAGTCTTGATATAATTCAGGAGTGAAGCTCTGGGAGCCGTTGTTATTAAGAGCTGATGCTCATGGATGTAACTCGGTCAGTAAACCATAGCAGAGAAGATGTGACTCAGGTTGTGAATGTGTCCTCGTCCTGGCAGGGGAGGCGGGGTTTGTAGAGTATGGTGTTGCCGGTACGACTACAGGACTACGTACAGTGAGCAGTAAGATCTTTGAAGTGAAGGTGCTGCCAGTGTCTCCACCAACCTCAGGATCATGGGAAGGCAAACACCGAGCTGATCCCACAAAGACTTCTAAAGAAGGTCCCTTCCTGCCAAGAATCACTTGCACCTGTCCCACTGGTCTTCCTGTCTGTCTGTCTGTCTGTCTGTCTGCAGCCGACACCCTTTCATCCTGCCTCCTCTGTGAGAACGTGCACTTTCTTTTTCCGCCATCAAAATTGGAACCAGCTTCACCAACGCTCCTCCCTCCTCCCTCCTGTTTAGTCAGTGCCAGGTGTAACAGCTCCTGGCATGGTCCATGGTCCATGGTCCATGGTCCATGGTCCAACTTCAGGTTGTTCCAGAACAGTGTGAGGAACCGATGCCAGGAGCGTTGGATTCACGCTCCACATACACACAAACACAGAGTGTCCTCTTAAAAAGTCCATGACCAGGTCCATGCCAAGACCTGGACAGGGTTCAGTTTCATTAGTACCAGAGAGAAAGGCTTTCCTCCATCAGTCCTACTGCGTCATCACTGCCTTGTCATTTAAGGCCGACATAAAGCATGAAGCTGATTGGACAAACAAACCTCCAAACCTCCAAACCACCAAACCTCCAAACCACCAAACCTCCAAACCACCAAACCTGACTGAATGAACCACGGATTTTATTTTATTTTTTCACTTTTCAGTAAAAGCTTGTGGCGTGTCTTTTTATCGTCTCATTTTGACGCCAGGTGAGACGTGTCTCTTAATGACCAGGTCCAGATTTGTTGGTTACAGTATCAGGTGACGGCTCAGAAGACGTAGGCAGGTGTTTGACAGGCAGTGAATGGGCCACTCATTACAGAAGGACATCTGCTGCCGTCCAGACTCCACCCTGAGCTTCACACTGACGCTTTGATGGCCTGTCAATGTGTGTGTCTGTGTGTGTGTGTGTGTGTGTCTGTGTGTGTGTTTGTGTGCGGTGCAGCAGAACAAAACAGAACGCAGACACAGCGACCTGTTCTTACGCTCACAAACATGAAGACACAAACACACCTGTCATCAGTGGACGCCTCTGTTTGAGAATAAAAAAAATAAAAAAACGAGACACAAATGTGTGTTTGTGCTGTGAGACAAACAACACACACTTCAATCTCCTTACACTGATGCGTTGGACAAATCATATTTTCCAGCTCATGATTTTAAAATCTGTTTGATGAGGAATGTTACACAAATCAAATTTTAGAAAACATTTATTCAATTCCTGGTTGGAGAAGGAAACTAGAAAAGCTCATGACAACAATTTATTTGTTTGGGGACAAATTGGCAGCTCATTGTCCTCTGTTACGGCTTAATTTGGTAATTGATTCATTTCCAAACAAATAAAAAAAATCTGATTTTCACTAAAAAGGAAAAAAAAGTTTGGGGGGAATTTTTTCCACTGTATTTTACCCATCACCGTGGTGAGCAGGGAGCAGCCGGCTGAGCCAGTGCCTGAGCCAGAACAGTATGTGGGGACCATATCATGCTCAGGACACCATCAAACCGGGGACCTTACAGTCACAAGTCCGTTTCCTTAACCACTAGAGCTTTTTTCTTGATTGGCTGAAAATGAGACCCTGACTAAAGATAAGGAAGACCAGCAGTGACTTATAGATCCACACTGGTCCAGTTGAACCAGTATAAACTTAATCCACTGGTTTTCAATTTCAGGCAGTAAAAAAAGCAGCAAAAACAATAAACTACTTTTAAACCTGAGCAGAGATATTTCCACGGAGTCGCAGTCCATCAGCTTCCCAGGTTTGTTACATGTTTCCCAGGTTTGTCACACAACCACCCACTCCACTCCACACTGGTGAAATCAGTGCATCAATAAAAGTCCTGAATCACACCAGCTGCAACAGCCATGGTCCAACGGTTAGACGCCCATATGGACACATAGTTTAGCAATAACACAAGGCCTTCATAGTGACCTCATGACTCACAAACTGGATTAATAGTCCAACACACACACACACACACACACACACACACACACACACACACCAAACCCTCACCTCTTCTTCGCGGGGCCGTCCTCGTAGTACTCGCCGTTCCCGTCCAGGCCCTGGGAGCGTAAGCCATCTTCTTTGTGGCTGCCCTTTGATCCAGAGCCGTTCAGCTGCCCATTGGCTAAAGAGCCTGAAAACACAAGGAACACAAAGAGTCAGACCTGCCAACACATCATTCAAGGAGCCACATATTTGGCACCGCTTTTCATCAGCCCGCCTTCTGCTGAGGCCTGAAATGGTTGAGTACGAAGACGGAATAATAAAGAGTGTAAGGACAGGAGGACGTATCTGAGGACGGGACTCACCGAGGCCTGATTATAGATTAGACCAAACAACAAACAAACTCAAGGCTGGGACAGATTTTTAAATCAAACACAACATCAGGCTCCAAGAACTCAGATAAAAGAGACGGGGACGTCGATGGTCATTAAGGGAGACATCTTGATTAAATGAGCATCAACAGGACGGATATGTTCTTGGCCAGTTGTTACAGGACAGATATAGAAGAGTTTTTACTGCTTCAACAGTGATGACGAAGAAACACTGGACAAGAAGGTTCGTCACGTCCTCTATTGGAGATGAACCCGTCAATTGGCCGCAGATTAAAGACGACACATTTATATCCAACTGGCCAGATGAGTGATCAGGAGGTCACTGTCGTAAGTTCCAGATTTCAGCAGTTGGAATGACACGGCAGCTCAATGCGTCCAGATCTTTTACTGAACCAAAACACCTCGTTTGTAAAGGTTGCAAATCAAACTGATCAACGTCTTTGACGTTTAGGACAAAAAGTCCGTCTCCACTGTGTTGTGTGTTAAAAATAGAAATCTTCTCAGGGGGCGCTGTTGAGACAATACCGTATCTTCACGACCATAAGGTGCATCGTACTAAAAGGCTCAGTCTCAGTGATTTGTACCATTACTATATTTAACAAACACATAAGGTGAACCTGATCACAGGGTTGGGGTTTTATATACAATCCACGCCCACACTTCCCCCTTTAAAGTTCTCATGGTGTCCTCATGGTGTCCACCTTACAACAACACTCACAGGGTGCACTGCACAAGACTTTTATGCGCGTCCTATAGTCGTGAAAATACTATAGTCATTATTTTAGATGTTTTATTCACAACCTAAGCAAACATGGTGTTATTTATATGATTCTACTTGTTTCTTATATAGAAAATCAGTATCGGAAAAAATGGTTCTGACAAGTCGGACCTCCTTTAAAACCGCGAATCTGTATCAGCCAAGAATTTTAACTCTAACCTCTATTTCTAACAATGAAATAAGTCAGATTTGAGACTTTTTGTGGACGTTTGTCAAGATATTTTTCATTAATATTTTAACATTTATTCCTCAACCATCAATACCTGGCGTCCTCCGCAGCTCACCCAGTTAAATTCCATTCCACTGAAGCCTCCCAGTGATGTGTCACTCAAACTGCACCGCAAACTCCAAATAGTGGGTGTCAGAGGGAAAATAAATTAAGGTAATAATGAGGACGGTGCACGGGGTTAGGATAACTGACACGTTGAATGATATCCTGTTCACAGGGATGTTGCCGCCGAACAAGCCCAGGCATTGTGTCATCTGAGCAAGACGGGACGGGGGAGTCAAAGGGGGGAGGTGTGTGGGATTAAATGACAGTGTAGGAGACGCATGAAGATGAGCAATTGTGCAGCAGGTAAGAGACGTTTCCAAACATGTGATTTAACTGATTTATAAAAGTACTTTGTGTCAAATAAACACACACACACACACACACACACACACACACACACACACACACACACACACATACACACACCACACACACGGACCAACTCCAATATTGACATTGTTTCAACGCTACGGGACGCTGGGATTTCTCTCACGCACGGCAGGTCGGTACCTGAAGGAGGCGGTACAGTCATCGCACACAAACGGCTGCGGTCAAAGAGTTAACAAGTGCCGCCACGATGACTAAAGTCATCGCACTCTCAACAATTCTTTGTGCCGCCATTGAGGAGCCTTTGAGCCTGGGTGAATCACAACCTCACAGTGTGGGTGGAGGCAAAATCTCCACCACGGGTGCAGATGTGCAGAGACGACACTGTTAATACAGTTGGGTTTGTTGATAAAATCTTCCTCGGTTTTTAACCGATAGTTTGGGTTTCCAAATTTAACCTGATAATATCTTCAACTGACTAATTACTTCCAAGAATTTTTGTGATTTGATGAAACATTTCTTTTCTGCCCAAAAATATATACATTTTAAAGCTACAAAAATTATAAGTCCACCATTGTTTAATTCAATTTCTTGGTCTTACCAGAAATATGATTAATAAGAATATTAGTATTTTGGCAACAGCTAGCACAGGCATGGCCAAACTAAGGCCTGGGGATGTGACCTGTTGAGCTTTTTAATGAGGCCCACCAGCCTTGTTCAAATTAAATATCTTATTTGTATCATCATTACAATCCTGCATTTTTAGTAATTTAGTATTTTAGGTTTAAACATGACTTTTTACACCCTTTTATCTTCTAGTTCAATGAACGTCTCATTCTTCTGCCTTGGACTCGGCCCCTGTCCAATTCTGGGACACATTGTTGTCCATGAATCACTGACTTCACCCACCTCTGAACTATCTATTAATCCAAAAAGGGTGTAGTTGTCAACCACTGGACTTCTTCTCGGAGTTGGAAGACGTTTCATTCCTCACCTGAGGAACTTCATCAGTTTCTGGTTGGTGTCAGAGGGAACTCTAGGAGTTCTCCTCCTCTGGACCACTGTCTTCACCACTGGACAAAGGTGTGGAGAGTTGTTTTGGTCTAGCTATTAGCTAACTAACCTTTGATATTAAGATTTGTTGTGGGTTTTTTTGCCTGGATAATCACCTGTTAAATTTCACTCTTATGAGCTATTTATTTATTTTTATCTTCTTCGAGGCAGCAGGTTGGTCTAATTATTCTGATGACTGTAGCTCAGATAATAAGGTAAAGTTTCTGATGTATCTGCTGCCAGTGCTGATCACACTGGACTAAAAAGCAAAGCAGCTTTTTACCTATAACCGTGTTTGGAAAACTGAGTGACGAGCCACGTCCCAGCAGAAGGAAAACAAACATGCTGGGCCCCATTTAATAACACCCTGTGTCTTTGTCTGGTCCCCTCCCCCGACTCCTCCGAAGAGTTGTCTGACATATGCTGGTTGCACATGAGTGCTCTTCTGAGAGGCAGAGCACGGAGTCGTCGCAGGCAGAGGGTTAGAAATGTGCGAGAGTGGCAGACGAGCTGGGAGCCGACGGCTGGATGCCTTCGCCGCGCCGTCCCATGGCAGGTGGAGGCCTGCGTCTGAGGGAGTGCGGCGTCGTTTAACCCCCGGGGAGGCGACGAGGAGGTGGCGGAGGGACGTGCTCGTGTACCAACCCAATAGCTGCTCTGTTGGGGGAGGTTTCTAATCAGATTTATGCGTGCTTAACTAAGCCTATCGCCTCGGAATGTTCACCTCAGAGTCTCGAGAGGGCGGATGAGAGAGAGAGGTGGAGAGACTGCCGAGCTAGCAACCGTAACATGGCATATCACAGAGGCTGAAAAAGCTTGTTAGTGTGCGCTGCAGTGAAGTGGAGCATTGGTGCCAAGGCAGAGACATCACTTTGACTGAGTGAGCTCTTAAAGAGTCCTGACTGAGCCAAAAGACACGGCTCTAATGTGGAATTAGTGCAGGTTATGGAGCCAGAGTGATGTAAGTACAGTGAACATCACATCATCTCTTTGTTACATGAGCAGGAACAGAGCAGTGAAGGTGTCTTTATGTAAATCTCTTCATGATCCAACATCACAGACCAATTTAATTCCCATTATTCAGTTGGAGACACTAAAGCACTAAAGCTCCACAAAACTAGTTTATTTCACCAAGGAAGTCCTGCCCTTTATCTGTGTCCAGTTAGGACCAGGGGAATTAAACATACGTGAATTTTAGGACAAAGACCAATATTTGACCCTTCATTAATTCTACACTTTGTCTTCTTCTTACAGAGTGGACAGAACAGACACTGTAAAGAACTTCACACAGATTTTATGGTTAGATCTCCTTCTTCTTTTCCTTGTCCCCTTCTTCACAGGATGCTACAGTGAGTCAACATTTTCCATCTCCCCATGTCCTCCTCACTTTGTCTCCAAACCTTCCTGTCTGTCTTGTCCCTCTAATCACCTCATTCCTGATCCTGTCCATCCTTGTCTCTCCTAAAGAGAACCTCAGCAGCATCTTTAACTCCTCCACCTCCAGCTCTGTCTCCTGTCTTCTGTCTATTCCCAGTGTCTCTAATCCATCCAGATGCTTTTCCTAAAACAACCTCCACCATTAGGTTGAGGTCGGCACCAGCAAAAGGGCAACTTTTTTTGCCTTTGCTTCCCTTTAATACAATTAATCAAAAAGTACTGTCATTTCTGGACTATAAGCTGCAACTTTTGTCACACAGTTTCAACCCTGCAGCTTATGCTGAGATACAGCTGATGCATTTTTTCTAACTGCTCGAGCAGAAAAGGTAAGAGTGAGACAGGTGGTGTTGAGGAAGACACAAGTCACAACAGCCAATAAACACCACAGAAGAAGAAGAAGTTTAACGTAGAGTAACGCGCTTTGTACATTATAAAATTAGCATAAACTGACCCTCATTATGGAAAATGCAAAAAAAAATGCAAAAAGTACGATGTGAATCTCAAATCCATTCTTATCTGTTCTCACCTCGGTGTAAAGCAAAACATAAAAATATATTTATGTTTTAAAACGTTATAAATTAACAGAAAACACTTTTTGTGGTGACTTCTGAAAATGTCAGTCTCTCTTCAGTTTCAGCCAATTCTACTGCAACTTTAAAAAGTAAGTCAACAGCATCAATTTGAACTGATTTAAAAACTTTTTTCTTATAATGATAATATATAATGATACTCAGTGCTGTGACATCATCCCTGAGACCGACTTCATTAATGTCTTTAAAATGTGATCCAGTTTTTCAACCACTCACTCTGTTTCCCTCTGTTGGCACTTCCTGTGCCAGGTGATGTAATCACCAGGGAGGGAATAGAACACCCGCGTCAGGGTGTAGCTGCCATGATCGCCACGGCTGCCGCTCCGGCCACGCACCGAACAAATGGTAGGGAGGAATAGGAGGTGACAGCAGAGGGAGAGATGAATGAGCGCTGAAGGAAAGGAGACGGCGTGCATAGAAATGGGTGGGAACAGCAGGTCATGCCGAAAGAAAGGAGAAAAAAAAAAAAAAGAGAGGGAGAAATTGGCAAACCCTCTCCTCCGTCCCTGCCATTTCTTGGCCTAGAGCCAAATCCTCCATCAATAGCACTCAGGAAAATGGAGAGGGAGGCAGAGAAAGGAGGGGAGAGGAGAGGGACTGATGAGTAAAGTGAAGGGAGATGGCGAGGTAAGGAGCTCCAGGAAGAAGATGCTGCTTTAACGATTCCGAGAGCCGTAGAGGATGGGTGGGAACGAGAGGCAGGGAGGGAGGAGGCAGGGTGTGGGTGACAGATACCGTAGATAGTTAAGACAGACAGAGCAGAGGACAGGAAGGACAAAGAGTAAAGAGGGAGATGACGAGAAAGGGGGAAGACAGAGACTGATGGAGAGAAATGGAAGAAGAGCTGGGCTACGTCGAAGGTGTGAGTGTGTGTGTGTGTGTGTGTGTGTGTGTGTGTGTGTGTGTTTTGGGGGGGGTGGATACAGATTTGAGGGCACTGTGCACCGGGAGGAAGAGAGGAGACAGGAGCTGACGGAAAAGGGAGAAACCAGAGTCCTATTGATGTGTAACGAGACCCAGTGTTAGAGGGGAAACCGGAAGGACAGATGGACGCAGGGAGACATGGATAAGGGAAAGGAAGACAGTGAAGATGGTGGGAGGAGAGAGAGGATGTTGGCGCACACAAGGGCATAATGTCATTTGTTAAATAATGCAGCGAATGAGGACAAGAGGGAGGAAATCTGATGGACGTCAGCCAGCGGCGAGGGGTGAAGTGTCTGGGGAAACGACATGATTGCTGGTTCTGGGCGAGAGACAACGGGCCTGGACTCACAGCTGACTGACAAACAGCCACACCTCCTCCAAAACAGACAGTCACTGCTGTGCCAGCCGCTCAGAGGAAAGGCTGGAGATGGATGATGGTTTGTGAAGTGAAAAGACAGAGAGACAGATGACAGCGGAGACAGACGGGTTGGATTCAGCCAAGGAATATAGTGCTCAGATGTCCATCAGTCAGTTAGAGTGCCTTACTCTAAAATGGACGCCTTTAAATAAAGAGTCAGGGACAACTCCTCTGGTAATGTTGGGGGGTTGTGTCCTCTCTTTCTTGGTCATAAAATCTTTTGACTATTACATCTAAACAAGTAGCACTAGAAATCCAGAGGAATCCAGCAAAAAATAGTCTCTTGGTGCAGCAGTAGAAGACAATTCTTCTACTGGGAGGGGGTCCACATGCATGAACAGCAACTACAATCATCGTACCTGGGGTTAAAGTTCTGCAGAACTTGACTCAAACCCACAAAAACCTCTTCTCCTCTTCAGCTTGTCCCTTCTTTCGGGTGTTGCCACAGCGAGTCAACCTTCTCCGTCTCCCCCTGTCCTCTGTATCTTCTACTCTGACTCCAACTACCTACATGTCCTCCATCACTGCATCCATCAATCTCCTCTTTGTCTCCTACCTGGTAGCTCCATCTCTAGGATCATTCTTCTACTAATATAATCCCTGTCCCTCCACTGGACATGTCCAAACCATGCTAATCTGTCTTCTGTAGCTTTTTCTAAAACACTGACAATGTGATGGTATTGTTGAAAATGTGTCATTCACAAAATCCAAAAGGCTGATTAACCAAAAAGGTCTTTTTTTTCTCCCTCCCTCCTGGGCGTCAGAGTCTCCAAAATGGTTGGCAGTTTCACAATAATTCCTATGTAAAGCCCAAAACTGCGGCGCATGTCTGGCCCCAACACAAGCCCCAAATCGGTAACCCATAGTCCTCTAAATCAGCAGGGTTCCCCATTCAGGATGTAGCACATGCTGAGCGCGCTCCTCCAAAATGGCTGACAGTTTCACCACTTTGTTTCTTAAAGGAGAGAAACTGCGCCGCTGCAGCCTCCGACGCCTTGCTAACCCACGGTGCTCGAAAACAGCGGGACCATCTATTCAACTCAGCTGGCTTTTGTGTCAGCGTGGGCTGCTGTCGTACACCCGGTGCGACAGACCGCCGATGATTTCTAATGAGTCATTTTTATTCAGCCGATAAGGTCAGCTACCCGCAGTGGCTTAAAAGGCCCTGAGGGGGGAGGCACACACAGGAAGGTGAGTTTCAGACGAGGCAGGATGAAGGGATATGTGAAAATTCAAGGGAAATTTTGAGATTCTCTCCGTCTTCCCGTCTCCGTCTGTGTCTGTGTCTGTGTCTGTGTCTGTGTCTGTGCCTGGTTGGGTGACGAGCTGCCTTCCTCAGCTGGGCGTGAACTTTCAGAGACTCCTTTTCCTCCCATTTCCTTTCTTGCCGTGTCTGGTTTTTGTTAATGTCAGCTGAGAATAGCTTCTGAGGCACGTGTGAAGTGCAAATCTCTGCTCTTGGCTAGCCCGCTGCAGTGGGAAGTAGCTCTATTGTCAAACTAAAGACGTGACGGCGGCTGAGTGGTTTATCCCCACTGTGCTGTAGTAGGTTTACAAAGACACACAACCTCAAAATCCCTCAACACTTTCTGTTGTCGGCCTCAACCTGGAGCACCAACAACAATACACCACCTCAAAGGGTGTAGCGTTTCATACTTTGACTGTAGACTCAGTCTGGGAATTGACGTAAACCATTAGCTGGAGTCACAATTTCAGCTCAACTGCGTTGGTTCTTCTAGTAAAAGAAACATACGTTTTGATTAATAACTGATCTTTGTCTCGACCTCGTTTGATCAAACTTAACTTCCTGAGAACAAAACGTTACGTTGACTGTAGTTTTACAGCTACACTGACGACTGTTTGTGATCAAATGAATTTGTCAGATTCAAAAAAGTTAAATTCAGCAAGAATTTACCTTTTTTTGAAACTAGAAATCTAAAATGTCCTGGAGACAACAGTCATGAGTTATTTTGGGAGCTTCTCATTGGTTGACAACACTTCCATCTACTGGACTAAATCTACACCTTCTCCTTTCCATTCATCTTGTCGCTTTTTCAGGTGTTGCCACAGCGAGTCAACAATTTCCATCTCCCCCTGTCCTCTGTCTCCTCAGCTCTGACTCCAACTCCATGTCCTCCCTCACTGCATCCATCAATCTCCTCTTTGTCTCCTACCTGGTAGCTCCATCTTTAGGATTATTCTTTTACCAATGTATCCACTGTCCCTCCTCTGGACATGTCCAAATCATCTCAATCTCTAGGTTTCTCCAAACCTTCCTGTCTGGGTTGCTGAACAAATCTATACATTCAGTGCATGCAGTGTTGATAGAGCAGACTGGAAGTCTTCAGGTTCATCACCTTCTAGACCCACAGAACTGACCATATGGAGCAGCGTGATTTGGGTGAAGTCAGCGTCCAAGATAAACACATGTTCTACGGTGTAACGTCATCGTAGATGTAAGAACAACACTTGGAAATGAAGCCTTTCTCTGAGGTTGGGACCCAGAAGAACATGAACCTGCTGCCCACTGACCCACAACAAGAAGAACCAGAGTTCCATGTTTGTTTGTTCTTCTCAGATTCCTTCTTATTCAAGTGAGATCAGGTTTTGCTGCCAGACAAAAGCAGCTCTGTGTTCACTCACAAACCAACTCATAAAACTGTCGCTGGAAATAAAGGAGCTGAGAAGCTGAGCCGGGAACTAAACCTCATCAAACTCTGACTTTACGTCCACGTTCCTCTGCTCAGACCATTATTTGCTTTTTCAACGGCAGTGTTTCCAAAATGTTGGTTTAGTGTATTTAGAGGGGACCTTTCATTGTGTGACGCCTGTTTACAGTAGACAGAAGAACAATGTTTTTTAGGTTTGACCTCCAAGAAGAAGAAGATGTTCTTCTGATTCTTAAATGGTGGTTCTAGACGCCCCCGTGGTTTTACCTCTTATGACTGAGATTATTTCCAGATAGAGATGTGAATGGAGATACTACAGATAGTATTTGTGATACAGAAAATAAAATAAACTGTTATTTTACTATTTTTCCTTTTCCTTTTCATCAGTATTTGCGACAGTTGTACTTTATAGAGTAAAGTGCTGGTACAGCTGTACACAGTTCCTGACACAACCCTCCCCAGGGTTCAGGATTTGGGGCAGGTGGAATTGAACCATTAACCCACTTCACAGAGAATCCTACAACTGTGTCCCTGTTGGACCCAAAGCCCTTTGGACCAATGGTTCTGTATGTGACTTTATGAAAGATCTAGTGGATTTGATTGAACTCACCGTTGGAGTTTGTGGTTCCATCACCGTCCAGCTGCCTTTTCTGTGCACTCCTAAACTCCTTCAGGGAGAGGTAAAGCACCTTCCTCATCATCCGTTCCTCAGACCATGGGATCCCATCACTGTCATCCTGTTGGAACAGACGAGAAGGTCACCAACCAATCACATCAGGCTTCACAAATAAACAGTTTAAGGACAGAAAACGAAAAGGAAAAAAAAAAGAATTTTGGCATTTTGTTTGGAACAGAAACAAAAGCAGAAAATAATTTTTTTGGTTCCGGAAAAAAAAAAATAATGGTAAGTTGTTTTGTTCTCTAAAAATCCAGAGTAGTCTACAGTCACAGTCATTGGTCTATAGTCCAGAAAAAAAAAGACCTTATCAACAGTCTGTCAAGTCAGTGTTTCTACAGTAAAGAAAGTTAATTCTATGTATATTCAAAACGTCTTGCGTGAAGAAGGGAAAACATTCACATGACAATCACATGTGACATTTTTTCTTTTGCATTATGACTGTCCATTATGACTGTCCAGGAACAGTAATTGTTGTTCTAGTCGGTTCAGGAACATGAAGAACACTTCATGGTGGAACCCAAAACCAGACACATAAAAAAAAAACGTTTCTGTTCGATTGGCAGAAAATTCTGGTTAAAACTCGTAGGTGTTTGTCCGAGTTCGACGTCTCTCGTCTGTGTTTATTGTTCAGGTAGCATCGTCCCCCCAGTGTCCGCCTTTATCATGACGCAACATTAACATAACACAACATCAGCTCACAGCGAGACACAAGGCAGAGCATTAGCATAACAATCCATGAGGGACACTGTCTCCTCACAGTGCCATGATAGCCAAGTGTTATGGTGATGAATGGGTAGGAAGCAAATGAAAAAAGCATCATGGGACTGCGAGTTCATGTGTTGCTAATCTCTCCCAGCGAGACAGAGACAGAGGACGTTATTGTCGGAGAGGTCGTCAGAAGTCACACACATACGCATAACACATCCTTCTCCAGGACACTGCCGTCCCTGTCAGCGTCCCCGTGAGCTGCCATCTCGTGACTGTGGACTATGTGACTCTTTTTGTCCATGAATTATAATATAGGCTCCATATATAGAGCAGGAGACGGAGAGAAAAATATTCCGTGGCTTCACGCATCCTCAAACGAGTCCTTAGAGAGCGTCCGGCAGCGATAACCGCCGTCCTTCTCTCGTTGCCTGGGGCCGCCGCTCTTGTTTGATGTCAAACAATGCAGAGGAAATGAGATTAAGACATAAGTTGCAACAAAGACGGATTAATAAGTAATGGAAACTAAACACAGCCTTGGTGACATTTGGTCAAAGCTGTAAAGTCTTCAAAAGCAACTGCTTCATCAAACACGACCTTTGAGCCAAGGATTTGTTTAAGTAAAACACAACTCTGCTGCTTGACGTCTCGTCCCTGCCGTGGCGTCTCTCGTCAAAGGTAATGTGAGAGCCAGTGTGGGAGCTGATTCTGATCGTCCTGTCACCTTAGATCAGTGGAGTCAGTTTGGCTAAGTAGCTGGCAGACGTCGCTGAATGACATCAGCTCAGGCCGCAGGCATCAAAAAAAAACAAAAAAAAACCCCTCCACAGAAATAAAGAATTACTTCCAGCCTTTTCTCTCTTAAGGGGTTGTCATGGTGGATATTCCACAGATGTGATTTGGCAGCAGCTCTGACTCCCTGAGTCTACGAGGGAGAAACGACACCAAAACATAGTAAAAACACTAGATTTGACTGATGTAAACGAAGGTGAAGATAAAAAGTTGACGTTGTGTTAATGTTATGGCTCCTGTGACAGGAGAGAGAAGTGGAGTCACTGCTGCTCATCAATGATTTCTCTCTTTCCAGGGTTGCAGGTTTTTACGGTTCTTTGCTTGTGTTGAAGTATTGACTTCATCCTCACAGCACCAGAACATCAACCTCACTGCTCCTAATGTCATTGGCTGCATTTCCTCTGCTACAAATAGACTTCTACAGTGTAAATTGGTGACTGATTCACACACGAGGGAAAGTAAAAAAAACAGAGCGAAAGGATCATGTGATTATTATTAACATGTTCTTTGCCAAAAAAGCTAGAGAAGACAGATTGAGATGGTTTGGACATGTCCAGAGGACGAACAGTGGATACATTGGTAGAAGAATGATCCTAGAAATGGAGCTACCAGGTAGGAGACAAAGAGGAGATTGATGGATGCAGTGAGGGAGGACATGGAGGTAGTTGGGAATCAGAGTTGAGGACACAGAGGACAGGGGGACATGGAAATTGTTGACTTGCTGAGGCAAGAGAAGAAGATTACGAGGACAGAGTCCAGAGCAGATAGGTGGATCAGTCATTTAAACTGAGACAAATGACATGAATAATCGTGTATAAAACCTAAAATCCTACAATTCTTAGAACCGTAATGACACATTCTGCCACATCCGGCCCCCGGGCCTTAGGTTGCCCATGCCTGATATTTAGGGAAGACAAGGCCATTGCAGGGAAAAGGCAGAAGTCAAAGTCATAATACAAAGCAATTATATAATTTGGAGAAATTTGGTGGACCAGATTAAAGAGCTCAACGGGCCACATCTGGCCCCCGCTCCTCAGATTGTCTTTTCCAGTTTGGACAGTCTGGGCTGCGTAGGTTTCTCTAAACACGAGTTCCAACCTTGTTAATAAGATAAGACTGTACATTAGCTCTGGTTCTCAAATCATTAACAGTTTGTGTTTCATAAAAGAAGGACATGGACCTGATGTGAGGTTGTTTATGAAAGACAATACTGCAGTTGAGGAAATATTTAGAAATACTCTCAGGCGGAGGATTTCAACTACAACCACTTCTTAATTCAAACAGGCCGTGTGCTGTGTTTGACCCAATTCACTCAGTGTGTGTTTTCATGACTCAATATTTTCTACGGTATTGAAAAAAAAACACATTTTTTGCTTCTTCCCCCGACATTGAGCAGATGTTTTGATTTTCTTGGTCGGGGCCTCGATGAGAGAAGGGTGTGTGTGTGTGTGTGTGTGTGTGTGATGGAGCTGATAGGTGACAGCCACATCTGCCCCAATATGGCAGCCGCACTGGCACCAACGCAGACGCACGGGAGTGAAGCGTGGAGTTCACTGATGCTTCGCAGCCTCTGACAGGGGCGGAGTGTGCGCTCGCTCATTACCCTGCCAGACGTATGACTTAGCATATACGTGTGTGTGTGTGTGTCTGTGTGTCTACACACATATATGTATACGACAAACCGGATCGGACCGGTACTCATTAGACCATTTTCTTCCTGTAGTTACATCAGCAGTGTGTGTCTGTGTGCACCAATTACCAGGACGGTTGGTTGGCATCTTTCTCCTCACAGTGTTGCACGAGGCCAAACACACACTGACACACATACACACACACACCGACACACACACACTGACAGTTTATCCTGTGGTTACAAAAACTGGTAGAGCTTTTAAGGAGTCCATATCTCCACCTGACACACAGACTGGATTCACTGTGTGCAGCCAGGATAAAAAAAACAGCCAAATTTTTCCCTCTAAAAGTTCACCTTCGTTTTTTTTTTTCTTTTTTCCTCCCAGTGTTTGGCAGCCAGCCACAGATATTTTCTGAGCTGTGTACACAAAGTGTGAAAAAATAAAATGCTGACTGACTTTCCATCAGCTGAGAGAATGGAGTCAGTGTTGACGCCGCGCTCTTCATCTCACCGTACCTTTAAACTGCGTCCTCGCCTCATAATTCTTTTCCTTTTTTTTTCAGATGTTGCCACAATGAGTCAACAATTTAATGTCCCCCAGTTTTTCTTTTTTTGTTTGTTTGTTTTTATGTAAAGCGACTTGAAAGGCGCTGTAATAAACCAATGTATTATTATAATTATTATTATTATCATCCATCAATCTCCTCTTTGTCTCCTACCTGGTAGCTCCATCTCTAGGATCATTCTTCTACCAATGTATCCACTGTCCCTCCTCTGAACATGTCCAAACCATCTC
>JAFBJS010057703.1:87900-102508 GCA_016785265.1 Paraplagusia blochii
ACATCTTAAATATGCAATAGACTCAGTTGTGTTTCGCTGCAGATTCTCCTTCAGACGTTTCTTGAGGTTTTTTGCAGAGATCTTCAGACACGGCTCTTTGTCGGGGGAGCGATGTAAACCATACACATTCCCGACAAGAAAACAAACTTCTGCACCCGAGCACATTCAGCCAGACTGGTGGAATTCTCCTAACAAGAATAAAGACTTTGTCTGATGTGTTTTGGCCAAAAAGAGAAGAGGGGAATTCTCCAAAGTCATTTGAAAATGGACTCATTATCAGATTTCACAAAGTATTTTTATTCCCCACCGAGTGAAGACCACACAGACTTTGATACAGCCTGGGACATCTAACATCTAACATGTCCTGAGTGCTGTGGGAATCTGTGACATCACTTGTCATGACACACTCTCACACAAACCACAGTGATGCACCAGGTGCTTTAAGGATATAATCTGAGACAACGGACCTTCAGGACTTTAGGAGACAAATGAAAACCAACAGAGAGACAGGACAAAGACACGCAATGTGGTCTTAAAAGTTTAAAGTTGAATTCTTCCTGCTGTAGACGGTTTGGACATGTCCAGAGGAGGGACAGTGGAGACATTGGTAGAAGAATGATCCTAGAGATGGAGCTACCAGGTAGGAGACAAAGAGGAGATTGATGGATGCAGTGAGGGAGGACATGGAGGTAGTTGGAGACAGAGTAGAAGATACAGAGGACAGGGGGAGATGAACAACCAGAAAGAAGAAGAATTTATCACAGTTAATGAAAAGTATCACATTTGCATGTTTTAGTAGTTGTTTAAACTTGATATGCTAATGTGGAAAATCACTGCTTCATTAGTCACATCTTTCACCTCATGACCACCTGATGGCGATACTGGAGAATCACTTCTTTTAATTTGCGACAATGATCTCAACACTATTAAAATGCAAAAGACCAAAAGGACATTAGACGTGCGTGGAGTTTTTAAATCTTATATTTATGATATGAATATTTATCAATACAACGTTAATTAATAACCTAAATTACCGATGTTTTACAGGTCGTTAGAATAATGTGTGTGTGACGTAAATTCATTTATTACGTGTTATGGGGTATGATGAACAACACACTTGAATATATATATATATATATACATATATATACATATATGTATATATGTATACATACATATGTATAAAGAAAACTTTTTAACAAAGCTCAAGCTGAAGGGTTGAGTTGAAGAAGATATATATATATACATATATGAAGACATATACATAGACATACATACCTACATACTACATTCTTTTATTGGATTTATTGCTATATTCCAATGCATATATGCACATATATCCAGCCCGTCCATGTAAGCGTTCACACCGGGCGCTCTAAAAATAGCGGCCTCGCCGCTGCTGACTGCGAGAATGTCACGACACAGGAATGTGGGCCACACGCCAGCTGCGATCTGTTCCACAAAACCCGGTCCAAAATCTGTTGTCCTAGCACACGTTTCCCTTCACAGCAGAGACGGAGGAATGGACGACGTGACGGCTGAGAAATGTTATTTTAACAAAGCCCTGGACGTAGTGTCCAGAGGACTGAGCAGCCTCCATCCCAACGGCAGTGCTTCTCTTTCCTCCTCCACCCGCTTCTCCATCCTTGTCACACGCTCCCCAGAAAATCATCTGGGAGACTGTGGGACATAAAGTCCATAATGGCCCTGTGGAAAAATTCTAACGACTCTAAACAACCAAGCAGGAATGACTGCAACATTAAACACAGCCAACACTGAGAGCAGAGCTTTTCAGGGAATCCTTAAAAGCAGCTGAAACAGGAGAGCGCAGCATATTTACAGTGGAAGGAACAAAAAAAAAAGAAAAAAAAAATCACAGCTTTTCACCTGGAATTAAAAATAACCCAAATCCACAGCCTGCATTTGTTGGAAGTGACGGCTACTGCTCCCCAGGAACCTCCCTCTGGCGCTGGGTAACGACAGGAGACGAGTTTGCGGTTTTAACGTTATGGCGTGATTTGCTGAGCACAGAGGTAAAACAAGGCCAACTTCCCCGAGCGTGGAGCACGTGTTTGCTCACAAATCGCACATTCCATCCCTAACTACATCCTGGTCCCCATGTCCCTTATTGCCTGAAGTGGGCCGGATGCACCGCTCAAAGAGGAGGCAAATAGAAAAGGTTTGTGGGGTTGCCAGGGACAAGAGGCCCTATATAATCACCTCATTACACCAGACGCTCACTGCAATGGAATGTATGTGCGCGCACACACACACACACACACACACACACACAGACTTTTCCCTTTGAACTAGACATGCTGGGATTGCCCCGGCAGCTCCGGAGCATTTCCATCTGTAAGATATAGAAGAGGAAAACCACATGGTCTGATGTTACCTTAGAACAGCATCTCCAACCTCCAAGGTCCAAGGTCCAAGGGACGTTGGTGGAATCAGACTTTGCTGAATTAGTTTTCACTGATTTAGACTCAATTCAACTTTATCAAGACCTGACATTGTTATTTTGAAGACTTCAGTTTCTACACCCAGTTTTCATTCTGTAACTTGATTCCAAACTTCTGGCCCGTGGGCCATTTATGGCCCGTGTAATGATATATTGTGGCCCGCACGTCTTCTCTATTGAACATTATTTGCTAGTGAAACCCATTGGTGTAATGACAGTGGGGGGCAGTGTCTTTGCCAAACTATCGGAATTTGACTCAAACTACTTTGTTTAACCCATCAACTCAGACTAGTTGTGGACTCGGCTCAACCCACAAACACAACAGGACAAAATAAACACGACCTGAATGCAAATAAGAGACATTTACATTTGTTGTCCATGCAAACGCCATCAGAGGAAAAGAGCAGGAGTCCAAGAGTGTGGAGGACAAAGACCAGGCCCATCTGGCTGAATAATGAGAGTTTTAAATTGACTGAGTTGCCCACCCACACCGGCCCAGACCGGCTCTGTGACCAGCTGACCCCAGCATCTCACCCCTGACCTCACACTGCCAAGGACACACAAGAACACCACTGAGCCACAGAGCTCCTTTGTAGTTTTCTTCATCTTGTCAAAGCTTTGTGTTCATTTGATCGTCTTGTTGCCTTCGTTTGGTCTAAATTACATTAAATCCTACGTAGAGGAAGAAATGGAAGTTTGATCCCCTCCCTCACCCTCACGCTCCCCCTCACCCTCCCCCACTCCAACAAAACGCAGGAAACACAGACATTCCACATCAATGCTGCCATAAAATGAAATCAGCCGTTTATACTAAACATATTGTCGACACATTTAACACAATCTTGTTATTCATTTAGCGACAGGAAATGGAAAGAAAACCAAAGAAATAGTTTATGAGAGAAATGTAACTTTAATACAATTATCTATTTATATCATTTAGACTTCAAACTTTCAAATTTTATTTGATTCTATCAATGTTCTGTGCTTCCTACAAACAGAGTCAATCGTCTCAAAAACAAAAGTCTGTGGTAGCCAGGGTTTGGTTCGGAAGAGAAACAGACAGGAAGGTTTGGGGAAAAAGAAGCTTGAGATGGTTTGGACATGTCCAGAGGAGGGACAGTGGAGACATTGGTAGAAGAAGGATCCTAGAGATGGAGCTACCAGGTAGGAGACAAAGAGGACATAAAGGTGGGATGGAATTTGTTGACTCACTGAGGCAAACCCTGAAAAAGGAACAAGCCAGAGGGAAAAGAAGAAAAAAGTTCAGAGGATAAACAGTATTTTAACGTTTCTGGTTTTGGTTCTGATCCTGACAGTGATTCTCCTGAACCAGGTAGAACAAAAGACATCGTTCATGGATTGTTGGATTGGACAACAAAGGATTTGTAAACAACAAAACACAAAAGTCTTAAATGGTTTTTGGATGAGAATTTCTATTCCAGAAGAAAAATAACATTTGTTTCTGGTTTCGTTCCTGTTCCAGGCAAAATGTCAAAAGTTTCCAGTTTTTGGTTAAAGTCTGGTTAAAGTCCAGTGTTGAACCGTAGGTCGTGTGTGAGGAACAAGCACAGACTCTGCTTTGGTAGCAGTGAGTGTTGAAGTGAAGAACACAGTAGGTGTAATGTGACAGGTTGTGAATAACAGCTTCTCCACAAACACTGGCACTGGACTGACATTCTCACACACACACACACACACACACACACACACACACACACACACACACACACACACACACACACACACACACACACTCTCTGGGTTCTAACAGTCACACAGAGACTGAATTTTGATGGACTGTTCTCCCGCCACACCGTCATTCATCACGTTAGCATGTGCGCTCCGTGCACCGTGCGTCTCCGTCTCCCTGCTTCTCCCCCCGGAGCCTCGGAAGACCCTGCTGTTGATCCCTGTTAATACAACTGCATTCCTAACCTTCCTACCTCCACACACCTGCTGTGCTGCCACCACACATGTGAGCCCTGATGTCCAGAGAAGGTTTCTTCTGTTTCCCATTATTGACAAAAAGACGTTTGCCCCGTATTTCAGAAAACATGTAACATATTTAAAAAAAAAAAAAAAAAAAAAAATCAATGAATTTTATATTTATCAGTGTTTAAATGTATTTATTTCATATATATGTTTAAAATATTTTACATAATTTATATGAGGGCTCTCAAACTCGCGGTCCGAGGGCAATTTGCGGCCCGTGGAATGATATTTTGTGGCCCCCACCTTGATGTGAAAGTTATAGTTATAATAATATTTTATACATTTGTTGCATTTTACGGTAAATCCTATAGTTTTCCAATCCCTGGTCCACAGTCCCCTTCTGGTTCAGTGTGGTATTACAGAGAATCTATGGGAAACTGATTTTTTAATCAAATTTTTTCTTTTGTATTTAAAGGATATTTTCTCAGAATTCTCTTTGTTTAGCTTTAAATGTTTAACTCACATTTCATTTACATAATGCAGTCATATTGTCTTAAACCTATTAATCAACTCTTGTCTTAATAGTTTGCCTCGTAGTTCACAGCCATGACGTGATACAAGACTCAGTACAACAGACATCTCCAGTACACGGCTCCAGTACATGACGAATACTAAATACAGACTTGTGTACAAGCTGGTACGCAGAGTGGGTTTCAAAGCAGATGCACGTCATGTGGGTCTTATTGTGTTGAGAGAACCTCCTTCCCTCCCTCCCTCCCTCCCTCCTCCCTCCTCTTCCCTTCCACCGACACAGGGAGGGAACAGGAAAGTAGAAACAGGAAGCAGAGTAACCTCATTAGCCTTTGACAGGAACAGCCTGCAGGCTCACAGGCCTGTATGAATATACAGAGGAGCAGCAAAGCAGCCTCTGGTCAGTTTGTGCAGCTCATGTCTGCTGCTGGGGGAACACGACGTTTGTACAAAGGTAGGAGACGGTCTGAGAGGTTCTGCTGTAGGCCCGGACAGGAGGGCTCATCAGACCGACTACCATTTACATCTGGACAACAGTCAGGTCAGGCTGTAAACAATCAAACAGGAACGAGCTTCACTCAGACCAACCGTAGCCTCAGGCTTCCAGCATTTTGCCCTGCAGTGGTTTTACATGAGCTGCTCTACAAGAAAAGGAAAATCATTAACTTTCCAAAACTAGAACTTGAAAAGAACCTGAGGTTCTCTCTAGGGGTGACTAGGATGGACAGGATCAGGAACAAGGAGATTGGAGGGACAGGAAGGTTTGGAGAAAAAGAAGCTAGAGAAGACAGATTGAGATGGTTTGGACATGTCCAGAGGAGGGACAGTGGATACATTGGGAGAAGAATGATCCTAGAGATGGAGCTACCAGGTAGGAGACAGAGAGGAGATTGATGGATGCAGTGAAGGAGGACATGGAGGTAGTTGGAGTTAGAGTAGAAGATACAGAGGACAGGGGGAGATGGAAATTGTTGAGTCGCTGTGGCAACTCCTGAAAAAAGAAGAACTTTAAAAGAATCTGAGGATAATTATATAAAGAAGCTACTGCTGCCCACACCACAAAGAGCTTCAGTTGGAAAAGGCCTATTAGATCAAACCAAATGTGTTGTATTTTTTAATGGCAGAGCCACTTCAGAGGCCTCGCTCCACAGAGGAGCCTCAGAAGATGTCAGTGGTTGTTTGTGTCTGAGCTGAGAAGAAGAAGAAAACAGACGTGTCCTCGTCTTCTCCTCCCTTCCATCACAGTAAAAGTTCTCATAATACAACTCAGATGTCAGTGATGAACACGCTGTAACCGGGTTGGTTGGTATCGACCCCGGGCACAAGTCACATGACGACCCAGGTTCACTCCATGACACACATTTCCCAATTTAATCAACTCTCACCAGGCATTTGCCGAAGCTCTGGTGAGGGGAAACCCCCAAACTGGGATCTGCTGCTGAAAATAAAAGAGGAGAAGCTCTGTGAGGTCCATGGACCAGAGTGACAAAGCAGAGGAGGAGAAGAAGCAGCTCATTCAGCAGCCTGTGATGCATCACTCCATCTGTGCATCCCACACTGTCTCCTCCTATCACGCGTGCCGGCGGCCGCTATAGTGTCCAGCACTGTAGAGTGAGATGGATGACCTCCATCCACACATTCACACCGCTCCAAATGAGGAGGTCCACAAATGTGGATTTGTCCAAAGAAAAAGAAAAGATTAGCTTTGAGAAGCAAATGAGCAGCTAATGCAGGAGAGAAAGGAGGAGGAGAAAAGGGGGAGACGGGGGAGGAGACGGGGGAGAGAGGAGAAGTAACACAGTGGTCCCTGTGTGGTCAGACTGGGCCTGGTGCCGCCTGGCATCACCCTCTCTGCAGCTGGTGGCAATATTAACCCAACTGTTGGCAGACTGCTGCTGGGACCATGTGGGTGACAAGGAGACGCAGAGCTCAGCCCCGTCAGTGTGTGTGTGTGTGTGTGTCCTGAGATGATCTCCTGAAGTGTGTGGAGAAGTCACCTCAGGGTTAGTGTGATTATGGTCTGAACTGTATGAGCCCTGGAAGCTGAGTATAAACACCAGTGCGACTGGAGCTCATGTGCTGTGAGGACGAAGAAGGTAAACAAGTCAAAGGAAACTGAGGTTTGGTCCACAGTCGTCCCACGTTGTTTGGAAAAACACACAGTGTCCTGTGATGCGCCTGTGGTCCACACCGTCCTGGACACTCAACGCTCATCACAACAATGGAGGCTGAAGTTATGGCTGCTGTGATTTTGTCTGACACGGAGTCTGGACGGACAAAGCTGGATGTGAGAAACACAAGTGAGGACGGATGTCCAGTCTGTGACACTCATATATAATATGGCCGAGACTATTACCATGCAGGACAAAAGCACCATCGTTGGACAGAGACTATTCTGTTTAGATAAGCCTTGGACAACTGATGAGAAAATCTATTTAGAAAACGAGGTTAGAGAGAAATGGCAGAAGAATAATTTCCTTTGGCTTGTCCCCTTGTTTCAGGGGTTGAAGGGAAAGGTTTGTGAGACCAGCCATGATGGATGGATTAGGATGGAGACACTAGGAATAGACAGAAGACAGGAGACAGAGCTGGAGGTGGAGGAGTCAAAGATGCTGAGATTGTCTTTAGGAGAGACAAGGATGGACATAATGTTTGATGGAGTTGGTGGAAAGCCCAGCAGGTCACTAGGCTTCAGAGTGAAAACACCAAGTATTTGCATTTGATTCCATGTCAGGTGAGTTTGGTATCAAATGATTTGAGTTTCAGGTGAAATGGACACAGGATTTTACGGTTGGAGGTTTGAGGGACTATAATATCCCACATCCGACCTCCGCCTCATTGTCTCCGATACTTAATTCAATGCATAAGCTGCATTAGTGGAACTAATTACACTACATGATCTCCAGGCGGCTCTAACACACACCGCTGGGAAAGTGTGTTTGGAAGCAAAGAAACCCATTTTCCACTACTGTGACTGAAGGTGATGACAGCAACAACACAGTAGCTTGTACGGCCCATGTAAGGTCAGGTCTCCCTGGATGACAATCTCACTAACAAGCACATCAAAACACACACACACACACACACACACACACACAGCTCTTTTTATGCTCCAGACACATCATGTACACACAGCTACACAACACTGCTGCTGAAGGACTTGGAGGCTGAACCTAAACAAGTGCAGCCAGACTAACAAACTCACATAAATCAGAATAATCCGTGCACATCCTTCCCTTGTTTTAACACCCGTCACCAACAGGAAATTCAGCCGGTCAGTGAGTGCACGCGTGTGTGTGTGTGTGTTTGTGTGTGTGTGTGTGTGTGTCTAAACGTGTCTGCACACGTGCCCTGGTGGGCTGCTAATTATACGTCGTCAGATGCAGCCCACGTACCAATCAAACTGAATGTCAGGAAGCTGCACTTCCTACGAGACGTTCGTCTTCAAAACAAATACTTGGAAAACGCACCTTCCAAAAATACCTGGTCCAGCAGGAAAGATAAGCCGGCGTAAACAAACGGCGCTCTGACTCACGTTAGAGGCTACAGTTTTTATGACGCGCTATTAAGAATATCTGGTGTGCAATTTTTCATTTAACTGGGCAGACTAATGAGACCAATCTAACACAGCAATAATTAGGAAACATAGACAACACAATTATTATTGCTTGTGGGAAAAGCATCACGGGAAAAAAAAGGAAAACTAATCGAACCACCGTGAGCAAACCGCAAATATCATTTGGGTGACAAGTTAATTGTTCAAATTTAATAAGGACAATAATTATTCCACGGCTGCGAGTACATGAACGCATCTTGGCTCTTTGAAATGAGACTCCCAGAGTACACGCAGGCCTACAATGCCAACAGAGCTGCTTGCGTCAGCAGAATTATTCAGACAAGAACTCCTGGAACTCTCTGGGGCGGGTCAATAGTAAAGGCCTGTTATTGCTTTCCTCCTTCCCATGATCCTTCAGGTAATTTAATATCAAAAAAGAGAGAGGGAGGAGTGAGATTTGTGTTCAATGTAGGGACTCAAACAGTGAAGCTGGAGACCAGAAGGTCTTCAGTCAGAGTAACTTGACACGGACACCAGTCTGCAGGAGCAGGAGACTGAGACGTCTTCTCAAATAATCCACTTCCTGAAGTGATAATAGATGTTGACACTTCTCTCAGAAGCTCTGATCAAACTCCATGTTCACTTTGTCATTTTCAATCTCAATTGATGAAAAGCACAACAGGATGTAGCAGATCATATGTTACGACTTCAAGACAATACAGGGAAATTAACGCAAATGACCTGAGAATTAGTCCAACTTCCCATGCACTTGTATTGTTCTAGTTCAGGGGGGGTCAAAGGCCAGAAAATTAACGATAGTCGTCATATTTTCCCCTTTTCTCCAGATAATAAACATTGTTTATTTTTATATGGAAACAAATATGGAACAGTCAAAGCTTGATGTCATCAACACATGAGACAAAAACTTGTCTCTTCTTCTGTCTCTTCGTAGATCTTTTTTGTTCTAATCTTTCTTTACAGAACACAATGTATGTTGAATTGCAAAAACCATGCATTTCTAATATAATAAAATCCAACAGTATTTGAGGTCTACATACTGGTGGGACAACTATAGTACACACTTGATTTATCTCACGGGCCCAGATATAATTACACTGCGAGCCAGATTTGGCCTCTGTTTGACTGTTGTGAACTAGAGTAACCTCTGCAACCAGATGAAGTGTTTTGTTCATAAAATCATATTTTCCAACATTTCTATTATTAAACTCTACAAGCTGAGAATAAAACCACTGCTGTGTGAGTCTTTCTTCTGCATCACATTTTGAGAACCTTGGAGAACAGAGTTCTGACAGGCTGCAGGAGCCAAAACCAACAGTCAGGTTGGACCAAGTTCATCTCAGCGCCAAACACAGAATCAAACTGAGAAATGGCTGCCACCTCTACCACACCTGAGCCAATATTAGAACATCCAGTTAGCCTCACCCTGCATACTTTAGGATTGTGGGAGGAGTGAAGTACTGCAGTAGTACCTGTCTCACTGGGGAGAACATTAAAACCCTGAGTCAGACTACCAGGTACCAGGTGATCTGTTTTATTAACAGGCAGAAGGAAGGATACTTCCAAGGGATTAGTAAAGTTCTCTCTCTCTCCATGACTTGTTCTAAAGCTGAAAGTTTATTTTATCTTTTCTTTATTTCACTGGTGAAAATAAAAGATGTCATTTAACAGACACAGAATAACAGGAAAAACAATCTTTATTGATCCCTGAGGCCAATTGCACAACCTTAATGGGAGTCTAATCTTTCAATAGATCCAACTCCAATTAAACATCTTTATTGTAAACATTGTGATGTCTTCAGATCAGACATGGACACATCTTTTTTGTTCATTTGATTTACAATAAACGGCATGTAAAAGTCACGTATAAAACCTAAGTTTCTAATACCCTTTATGCAAACATCTGCTGCGGAAATGCACTGTTGCAAGAAATGATAATATATATATAAAAAAATTACTTTGGACAAATTTGGTGGGCCGCATAAAAAGCTCAACGGGCCACATCCAGCCCCCGGGCCTTAGTTTACCTGATCTACAGAGTGGTTCTGTGTAGAACAACTTATGTTAAACAGAAGCTGCTGAAAGACAAACAGTAACAACTTCAATAAGACAATAAAGAGTTGGACAGACATGCAGTAACTGTTCAAGTCCTGGGGGAAATGGATCAAGGAACCATTGGAGTGCAGCCCCGTGGACACCTGGTACCACTGCAGTCCCTTTGTTGCAATTTGGTTACATTCTGTTGATTTAGCCCCGACACCATCAGCATCATTGAGCCAGAATGAGGGAAATGAAACCAAGCTCTGTGAAATCACTACACTTCCCAGCCTTTGTTCCCTCCATTAAATTGTCATCGTTGGACGGCTTTTCATGAAAGAAAAAAGTTACAGAGAGAAATCACTGCACACTGGGGGACGTTGAGGTTCATGAGCCAAAACCTTTAATCCGACGGTTGCTGTTTCAAGCAGAGCAGTCGTGAAGGTGTGGAGTGGGTTTTAAAATACAGGAGGACTTCAGATGGACGCTGAAGAGGAATCACGGTCCAAAAAGGGTTTAGTTCTCAGCAACTGGACGACTTCTTGGAGTTGAAGGACGTTTCATTCCTTAATTTCTGGTTGGTGTCAGAGGGAACTCTAGTAGTTCTCCTCCTCTGGACCACTGTCTTCACCACTGGACAAAGGTGTTGTTTTGGTCACACCTTTGTGGGACAGAAACAGCAGTTAAAATTCCTAGGATGGGATCTGAAGGCAGAACGGTCTGTAGAAGACGATTGATGACGTAGACCTCCTCCTATATTCAAGGTTGGATGTTCCAGATGGACATAGGTGGCTTCCTTCACTCCAAACTACTAGTAGAAGTGGTCCAGCGGAGGAGAACCACGAGAGTTCCCTCTGACATCAACCAGAAACTGATGAAGTTCCTCAGTTGAGGAATGAAACGTCGTTCAACTCCAAGAAGTCGTCCAGTTGCTGTAAAACTAAACCTTCTTTTATATATTTATCATGACTTGGATGAATGAGAATCTTCACAGTCAATCACAGCAAAGAAGAAACTCTTTTCTCTCCACCAAAGAGGTGCAGGGGGGGCTTTGAAAACAGAAATGTCCAGCTCCTGGTCAAAGGCCAGGGGGTGGCAGGTGGCCGCAGAGGGTCAAAGTTGAGGCCGGACCCTAAGACACTGGGCTAAAAAAGAACCCGTCAATCACCGTCACTTATTTATCATGCGTTGATCTCTGTTGGCCCCAGGGATCCTGTCAGCTATTTCTTTCTGGCCACCACCCCCCCGGCCCCGGCCCCCGCTGCCCCTCAGCCCCGGCCAGATAAGGGCCTCTTTACATGACAAAGTGCAGAGTGGAAGAGCCGCACACAGAGGAGAGAAAGAGGTTCTTTTCACTTGCTGATGTGTGGAGCAAATCCTCAGCCCACAAGAGGTTATGGTCACATGGTTCTAATTTAAAACTGAAAGGTGACATGGGAACCTTGGTTCTCCTGGTTCTCTGGTGTCAGCTCCATCACACATCAACCAAAAGGCCGGTCGTTACTTCTGCTTTTTACATTTCATCTGGTCACAATATGTGAAATATATCGTTTTTAAGTCAGACTTTTTTTTGAAGAAATAAATGTTCTCTCCTGGGAATATTTCACAGTATTCAGTGTAGCACTGATCCAACTCATGAACAATAAAAGTGTTTCCAAGTCGGGAGGTTTGTCCCCATTCGTCTTGCAGTGAACGATGGTTCAGCAAAAAAACAAGTAAAAAAAAAAAGGAGGGAAATCTGTTTTCCCTTCTCGACTGGCGAACGCACAAAGCAGCTGTTACGAGTAAAAATGTAGAGAAAAGGAAAATATCAGAGTAGAGAGAACGGGGATGGATTTCGGGTTTGATTGTGTTTTCAGCCTTGGCTGTAGAAACTCCCGATGTAGCCATCTGTCCAGCAATCAGAGGAGTCCGACATTTTCTGCCAGAGAGGAGAGCGCCACGGGGGAATTGGTACAAGGAAGACAAGGAGGGAGGGAGGAAGACAGGACAGGTAAGCATTGTGTCTCCAGTTCCCCTCTCTATTCATCCACCCTGGTTGCTTTTTGGTCTCCTGGGGCCTTGTAACTGAAGAGGGTGTTAGAAATGTCCTGCTGCTCGGAGGCTCTCGAGGGGGAAGGAAAGTTTTGTCTGTAGGGATCGAAGGAGTTCAATCAACTGAGTCAACTGAACATCAATAGACCAGGGTGTTGAAAGAAACCTGTCTCACACGCTCTGCTGCAACTCGGAAAGAAACCCATCTGAAATGTCAGATATCAAACGCTCCAGTTTCAAACTTGCAACATCAATTTTGAATTGTGAGATTATTTTGTCAAGGAATGTGTGTTTTAGAGAATAAAATGGTCTGAAATCACTGAAATGATGATGATTCCAGCACAAAGTTAGGGTTTATTTTAGACCAAGGTGAAAAAAATCTAAATTATTACAGAGGAACTACTGAGACGGAGAATGGTCAGGGATAACAGACAATGAAGTTCTCTGAATCATGTTCTGAATCTGAAAAAGAAGCTAGAGAAGACAGATTGAGATGGTTTGGACATGTTCAGAGGAGGGACAGTGGAGACATTGGTAGAAGAATGATCCTAGAGATGGAGCTACCAGTTGGAGTTTTTAATTCACACTTTATGTGCCACACTTTAAGGGCATTTAATTTGAGGTGGAGGTGAAGCTGTGATGACAGTCTCTCTCCTCAGGTCTGCTGATATTTCTCCTTGGGGGAGTCAATTTCAAACAACCGCCTCCCCCTTCCCTCCCCCCACACTTACTTCCATATTTCAAAAAGACTTTTATAAACGTGTGCAAATCTCCATCCATCACTGACAGCCAGGCAAAACAAACAATCGTACCGTAGATCAATCACTGTCTGTTTAATGCCGTGCAGCCCGGCGCCTGTGAAGTGACTCGCTGACACGCGTGCGCTCACAGAAGTTGACGGTGTGTGCAAGTATGCATATTGATTGACCCTACAAATCTTTATTTATTCCAGGAAAAATGGCCTGGAATCATCTGCCTCCTATAGGCAGCCAAAAATAGTAACAGTCAAATTTAGAAACTTGTCCCAGATGGAACCGAGGCGTAAACACTGGCGTAGACGCAGCAGCAGAAAGACGTATTAGACCACGATTACCGCCGCTGTGAGGATTGATCCTGCCTTTAATCTATACCTTAGATGTAAGCCCTACATCAGCGTGACTGCTTTTAAAACCAAAGACTCCGGGCCCTCATCACCTGGCCTCGCAGGCTCTCAGCTCACACTTTATGAAGACCATTCATCCCAGCATCCTTTCATCCGTCTGTACCGGGGGCCTCGTTAATCCTCCTCTAGATCCTGACCCTGGACCACTCTACTGGACTGGGATGAACTTCAAAGAGGTGGAGAGGGGTGGGGGCAGAGATAGTGGTGGTGTTTGTGGGTGGGCAGCTGTGTTGTGGTTGGCCTGCACCAGAGAGCCTTCAGAGGACAAGGGCCCACACACGCACGTCCCTATTCACTCAAATCCTCGACAGTTAATCTCCAAACAGAAGGACGAGGTCTCACTGTACAGACGTAACAACACAGACTAATGTCTGACTATTTAGGTTCAGTCTGTCACAAAACCTTCTTCACTACTGGAAAATCTCCCAGTGAAGACAAGTTGGTGTCTCCGAGGGTGAACCATTGGATCAGTTGGTAAAATTACTTGTTTTTTAATAATATATACGTTTGCAGCATGAGGTCACAAGGAGCAGAGGAGGAGAAGGTGGAGGAGTTTAGAGGCTGAGGATCAACTGTTCAGAGCAGTGGAGACTGAGGAGGAGAATAGGGTGGAGTCAGGATGGAGAAAAGAGTCAGGAGTGATCTGAGATAGAAGAGAGTCAGCTAAGGTGGAGGGACAGTGGAGAGACGAGCCATGATGGATGGATTAGAGACAGAAGACAGGAGACAGAGCTGGAGGAGTTAAAGATGCTGCTGAGGTTCTTTTTAGGAGAGACAAGGATGGACAGGACCAGGAATGAGGTGATTAGAGGGACAACACAGACAGGAAGGTTTGGAGAAGACAGATTGAGATGGTTTGGACACTGTCTCTTATACA
>JAFBJS010057703.1:102920-143452 GCA_016785265.1 Paraplagusia blochii
CACACACACACACACACACACACACACACACACACACACACACACACACACGGCTGGTGACAGCTAAGGGAGTCTGACATGTCTGCTGCCACCACCACTGGTGAATGCATGTTTATTTTATTAACCTGCCACAGGCTCAGCAGGACGAGGGCAGGCCACGAGAGACAGGCTGAGAGGAGGACGAAAGGCTAAATGGCTGCATGGACAGAGTGACCTGGGGAGGACAACGCAATTAAAATACGTCTCCTGATGGTGGACACTTTATGTTCTGGGGAGTGGGAATTATTTCTCATGTATTTTTAGCTCTGTTTGTTCCAGATTCAATGTTTCCATAAGAAAAAACTGGAGAGAAAGGAAAAAATGCACGTTTACAGTTAATTTCTCAATATATTGAGTTTGGGTCGTGACTTCGTGTCACTTTTTAACTCTGGCTCACAGTGATATTGAGTTTGACTCGGCTGAAATACACAGACTGATAACAAAGCAACAACTGGCAGTAAATCTGAATTGAACAACAATTTCAGTGAATACATGTCAATACTGCAGAAACATGAATAAATACACAGGTAGTTAGAAGTATTTCTGTTGCCAATGTCCCTTTTCATTAGTAAATAAATGCAATAACTACATAAATATAATATAAAAATATTTCCCAAAACTCCACAGTTCTACAGGTCCATAACCTCCACCAGATCATCTGGTCAAACCTCATTAATGACAGGTTGCTAACTGACACCCAGCCCTGACACTGGTCAGTCCAGCTCTCTGTATCACTCTGATTGGCCCGTCTCTCTCTCTCTCACACACACACACACACACACTCGACACCCATAGACGATGTAAAGTCAATGGTGTTTTTTAATAAACTCTCCTTTATTTCACCTGTTGCATAAAACATGGAGATGAAAAGTAAGAACAATGTCAGAGACGTGGAGATGCAGATCAGAACTGGACGAGTGCAGGCAGAACAACGCAGCTGATGTTTCCTCCAGCAGAAAACCACACGACTCTAAAGCGGCCGTGTGTGTGTGTGTGTGTGTGTGTGTGTGTGTGTGTGTGTGTGTGCTTCTTTGTGAAGCGTCTGTGGGTGAGCAGCTGCTCTTGGCCAGGGTTTACCCGCACGGCCTGGCATCAACCCCTTGCACACTGACACCCTGTCGTCATGTCACTGCGTCTTTCTCTCCGTCTCAAACGCAGCTCTGGAGAAAACGGCCCATTTACGGTCACACAACAGCAGAAACACAAGCACAAAAGAGAGACTGGTTCCATGAGAAAAGACGACTTGCTCAGACTATCCAACTACACCAGAACCAACTCCACAAATAAGGTTGAATTGGTGTTAAGTAGTTCACATTTGGTCTAATTTGCCATTTAAACCTGGACTTTTCCCTTTTAAATTCTCATAAAGTGCACCGTTTAATTTAAACTCCTGTTTTGTTAGTTAATGCTCACAATGATTTTCCTGTATGGGCCGAGAGAGTAAAGCCTTCAATGACTTCATTTCTGCTCCGTCATTTATAAATCCAGATGGGAAAAAGAGGCGGGGGTGTAGGGTGGGGGTGGGTTGGTGTGTCGGGGAACACAGAAGCAAAGGGGGAAACTGCAGATCTTAAGAAATGGATGGAGTTAATCTGTTCCAAATTTTGGTTTCAAAGAAAATCCTGTGAAAATCCATGTGCTGAACTGGTTTTGGATGGAATGGCATGAATAGAGTAGATGTTTCCCTGAGTGGTTTATGAGCTCATCCAGAGTTTCACATCTCGGCCGATGTAACTTGATTAAAGGGTTGACTTTAAGAAATTATGATCCCATTTAAAGATCACCAACATTTTAGTTTTAAATCATGAATGGACTCTGACAAACAAAAAAAGACTCAAACTGAAAGTATGAAAATGAACCATTCATTTTAAACAGACAATAATATAAAGCACTGGTGCCCAACCACTGGGCCGTGGACCAGAACCAGTACGTGGGTGAAGTGGTGTCGGGCCACAGAGAAATATTTAACTGGTTCGTGGGCCATGGAAGGTTGGGGAATACTGGGAAAAAGGACACAATGATAAAAACTCCGACTTTCTGATTAATCTCCTTGAATTTATTCTTCTTCTTGTATCTGCTGAAAATAAACACCAGTCTCTGCAGCTTTGTTTTTAATCTGCAGGTGGAGAAATGAGGTCAAACTGCTTTTAGCTTCAACTTGTTAAATAAATGAATTGAGACTAAATGTGTCCAAGACATGTGGGACTCATTTATTCCTAACAGCACCTTTTTGTTGGTTTAATGTTCAGTTTTTGCAAAAAGAAACTATTTTTATTCAGCAGAAAATAGAGAGAAAACCTGCTGGCACCCAGTGTTAATGCAGGAGTAAAGAGTGAAGTGTTTGGTAATACTGGCAGACTCTCCTCCAGGTAGAACCTCAGACATAATTCAAGGCACAGTTAGTCATGAACTTGATGGTTATGGGGCTGGAAGTGGAAAAGTTTACTTAGCAAATTTCTTCAGAGCGGCTGCACGCGGCTGATTAATTCAGGAAGAGCTTGTTTGTTCAATTTCATCTACGGATCCAAGAAAGTGACGCTGGAGCTGATGAAGGAATGTGACGAAGCCCATTCTGATAGAAAAACTATTTCTACTCACAGGGAAAAACCACAACTGTCAGACGCAATAAAGAACACAAAACCATAAAGACACAAAACCACCCAAACGGAAATCAAATGCATATTAAGGGGGTTATGAGTTTCACATTAGCATCAGTAGCGAAGGATTTTGTTATATTACATCACATCACAGGGTTTAAGTCTCACTGCAGCCACTGTTTGATATCAACCCAATTAGCAGTGAGTGAAAAACCACAACACGCGGGGCTTTCTCTGGGCGCCAGATGCCTGTTTGCCAAATAACAAACGCTTGTTCAATTACTCTCACCTGCCAAAAAAAATGGTTGTAAATGTTGCTGTAGGCAAGCAAGGCTGGCCGGGGAACTGCCTGAAGCTCTTGGGCCAAATAGGCTGTTGCACCTAAAAAAAAAATAAAAAAGTTCCCTTCCTCTCACAGCGCTTCTCAATCTGATACCACTCAGAATTCACAAACATTAACTCTGGCAGACAACAAGAACACACGCAGCCATTAAATCAAAATGACTGAGGACAGATTAAAAAATTCAAGCAAAACGTTTCCATCTCCTGCCAGACTCTGGGCCTTGGAGACACAGGGGACCCCGGCTGCCCACAATTTCCTGTCCCGTGAAGGAATATATGCAGAGTCTTACCCAGACACATGCACTCCAAGTCTGCCAGCCTGGCGCCTGCTGCTGGAGGTAGGCACATGGAAGCAGAGGCAGAGAGAGATGGACAAACACAACGTCCAGGAGGCGCCGACCACAGAGGGCGTCTAAGTGAGGTCATCTTTTTCCCCCTGGTTGTCATTTCTAGTCATATTTCTGTCAGCCCCGCCTCCCTGCGTTTGCCCTCCATCTATTCCCACTCAGCACATCAAGATAACAGCAGCTAAATATAAGCGCAGACGACTCCCGACGAGTGTGTGCTTTAAACGGAGAGAGACCTGAATCTCTCACGTCAAAGATGGAAGTACGACAGCGATGGGAGATGAAGGTCTTCGCTGCTTAATGAGATTTGGGAATGCTGCAGGGGCTTAATGGCTGAAACCAACTATTTGGCTTTTAATAAAGCTGTTTCAGCCTTGGGTGCCTGAAAAGTTTGAAGTCGAGCAGATGGAAAAAAAAAAATTAATATTCAGAAAAGAGCCACCTTTGTAAGAAGCTCTCAAGTGTGTCGCGTTTAAAGGTCGCAGCAACCATTTGGTCCGAGCTGCACTTTTAAAGTGTCCTCCTCATTTCAGTCAAGCATATTATTACATGTATTTAACAGCAAACCTCTGGAGCAAAAGAAGGCCTTCTACACAAAAGGTAACAGGGTCTTGTAATGGGTCAACGTGCCTTGGAAGGTTCACATGACGCTGAGATGAAGAGCTCAAGTCTCCCATCAGGTAAAGTGGTCTGTAAGCTTCATTGAGCATGCCTTGATTCCTTTGGCCCTGCAACATTTACCCAATTTAGACAGGAAATTACATTGCGGTAGCTCCACCGGGGAGTGTTGAGAGAAACAAGGAGGGACCACAGGAGGAGAGAGGAGAACCAGCAGGCAGAGAAGGCAGGATTAGATTAGATTAGGAGCCAGTGGTATGGTCCGCCATGGAGAGAGGGATTAATAAAGTGAATTACTGAATTAGCAAACAGCAGAGGTCTCTTAGAAAAGAACCCCAGCGTGGCATTACCTAAGATCTGACAGCAAGGCGAGAAAAATGGGCGAGGAAGGAGAGGAGAAAAAGTGACAAAGAGGCAGAAAGACAAAGGGGAGGGAAAAAAAAAAACCTCAGCGTGCCGGAAGCAGGCACACAAGCCTAATCGTATTAAAGCTGACTGGAGGAAGGATGGAGGCAGCAGAGGGCTGTAAGACAAGCCCATATTGGAAATCAAGTCTGATTGTGCGAGCTAAAAGGTCAGTGTGGCCACGCCGTGCACATGTGTGCGTCTGTGTACTTAACGGGTTGAGGCCACTGGAGAGGCCAAGGTCTGCAAAGTAGAAAAGAGGTCGATAGTGCATTACTGAGGCCCAGAGCGCTCTGTCTGCAGCTGTGTGTGTCTGTGTGTGTCTCCGTGTACAAGGTCCTGTCTATTTGTAATCAGTAGCAGCAGCGGAGACGTTGTGTTTCCACGGGGAGTCGTGCAGAGTTTGACGGGAGGAGGACGATGGATCATTAAAGTTAGACTTCCAATCAGCTCCTCTTCTGTGTCTACCAACTTCTACTGGTACAGTATACAAACACTCAGGGTTTCCTTGTGTCCATGACAGCAGGTACGTTTACACGTGTCAACAAACTCCTCGTTGCAGTTTCTTCAGCTGTAATTCTCACACTTTTGTCCATTTTTGTCCACAGGAGTCGCTGCACAGCACAATCTGCATGTTATAACTAAAGCGTGCAAACTATCTACTCTATTCATCCAAGGGCTGTTTGGCCAAAGACAATACTCCCGGGAAGCTGATCAAGGATAAATAATTATGGCAACAACCTCTGGGACGGGGGCCGCTACTGGTTCGTGGGTGAAATGGTGCACGGACACAGATAAATAACGTTTCCTTTTGGCCACATCTGGCATCACAGAGTCATTGATATGACCTTGTATACTGGTCTGGTAGCAGAAAATTATAGGCTGTGTGCACTTGGGAAGCCCTTGTTGTTGCCCAGTTAATTTGGGTAGGAAGATTTTATAGGTACAAGTATAGTAGCACATCCAGCAGTGCATTGGTCCTTCACCTAGTGTAACAACTCTAACCAGTCACATGATGATCAAGACCAGATGAACTATCAGGTTATAAATATGGATCTCTGTCCAACCCAATAGAACATCATCCATAACTCTGCTCAGGTCAAAACCAAAGGACTAGAAGAACATGTGTGAACACACCCAGATGTTGCATCATAAGGTCATGTCTGAAACAAATCAGTGAAAGACCGGGACACTATTCTTTTACCTCAAACACCAGGAGGGGCCCGCATGAATCAAGCTACGACGGGACGTGTAATGAAGGCACTTGTCAACATGGAGGACACGCTTTGTTGATTTGGTTGGAAAATTAAAAAAAAAAAGAAGAAAAGGCCGGCAGGAAAGAGGAGGCGAGGAGGAGGAGGAGGAGGCAACGAATGGTGAGAAAGCAGAAGACAGTGTGGGAGTGTAGTCGCACACTGACTGGCAGTCCTGCTGAGGGCTAGCAGGAGGTGCGCACACACACACACACACACACACACACACACACACACATTTATTCACACAAACATTCATGCACACATGCGTAGTGGGCCAAGGCATCTGTGCTGAGGACCTGTGTGAGTCAGCCTGAAGAGATGACAGACAGAGAAGGATCAGAACTGAGAATGTGAAGTGATCTTGATGTGCAGCCAGTAAATGTGTCCCTGTCTTACAACGGAGTTTATTGAGTAGATAACTTGTCAAACTGATGGTCCGACTTCATCAAACACACACAAACAGCCGTTGCGCTGGTGATAGAAGATCATTTTCACTCAGGATTATTTCTTCATCAACTCACACAACTTAGAAAGAAGCTGTATCATCGGCATAGAAGCCCATATGGATCAGTGGAAGACACAGAGATTCACATTCACAAAGACTTTCCTTTTCTGGAGAACTTGTACTACCTAGAGACTACCTACCAGGCAGCCAGCTGAGCCAGTGCCCGTGTGTAGGGACGATACCATGCTCAGGGCGCCTTAGCGGCAACTTGACGGTAGGGGGATCAGAGCCAGGGCCTTGAAGACTGGAGTCTGGATCTTTTTTGGACTTTTTTTTTAAGTAATTCTTTAAATATTATTTCTTTACTGCTTTTTATTGCCGACCTGTTCTACTCTTTCCCGGTAACGAGAAGATGCAAAGTCCAAGACCATTCACATGATAAGGGTAAAGAACCGAAGACATGTTGGGTTTTTTTTCTCTGTAGGTCTTAGGTACAATATCTAATATAAACAACTCAATTTTCATACTGGCAGGGAATGTCACAAAGTCAAACATGAATATCATCTCTTCCAACTCAATTGACCACATCTATACCAGAGATACATGGACTCATCTGGGGGAGATGCCAAAAACCACTTGTAACTCATTTTACATTGCAAAGCCAGAAAACTGCTTTGATAAACAGTAATCCTCCCATCACTGCACTCAATGACCTCATGTCTGCTATAAATCCATATAAGAGCATCACTGCTTCCGCATACTGGAGTAAACCACATTCCAGTGATGACCTCTGTGTGTCCCAACTTCAAAAAAAGAAAAAAAAAAGAAATAAAGACAAGACTTCTTGGCTGCAGCTGCAGTGATCCATCTCCATCTATGTTTACCCCCCAGTGGAATTAGTTTCCAGATAATTCCTGACCAGTGGGAAGGGCAGAGTCACTGGACAAATCTACAAATCTGTCTTCACTTTCCATCTGGCTCCATCAAACAGATTTATATTAGATCAACATCACTGCTTTAAATCTTCATATACACAAATACCATCACTTCTGTGAACAAACATATAAACTCCCTGGATCTTCCTGCAGCCATTTCCCATGTGCAGCCTTTGAGGGGAGGGGTCTGTGCTGCAGGATTAGGTCTTAAATAATCAGAGAACCAATGATGTGGGAGCGAGAAGACAAGACAAGCACAGGCAAATGAGTAGGGAAGACAGAGACAGGGACAGAGACGGTAGAGTGAGAGAGCGGTTCAATAGTCCAACTCAAGGTTGTCTGTGTGTCGTCGTAAAACACCGTCCTGCGGCAGATTAAACCCCTTCAACCTATAGGACGGTCAGTTTTATTGGACCTCCAAAATCACTCCTGGAAAATGGTCTCTAAGTGGACCCAGCAAAGACAGTGAGATGCATATTACTGTATGCTGTGTCCCCAGTCAGTAAAGCTGGACATGGACTGGTCAACGTTATGACGGAAGACTGAGCGTCAACAGATCAACAGATGGACTGAACAATCAGACAATGTCAGACTGGATAAAGACCAGGCTGCTGAGAGAAACTCTATCCAGTGGGAGAAGAGGTGAGGAGTTGGGTCAGCTCAGTGTCACTTGACCAGCCAAGTGTCCAGTTAAAGGTCTTGGGTTTTCAGTGTGTACAGTGTTCTGGCACACACACACACACACACACACACCTGTTTCAAGAGTCTGACTGAAATAAAAAAAACAAAGTGTCTCAACAGGAAGCAGAACAAACCTTGATGCTTCTGGGAACTTTCCTTCCCAATGGATTCTCCTGAGGGTTTAATAAAGTTCTACCTAAGTGATGCACCTTAAATGTGACCTCAGCCTGAGTCGAGAATAGGCATGAGCAAACTAAGGCCCGGGGACTGGATGCGGCCCAATGAGCTTTTTACTGCGGCCCGCCAACCTTGGCCCGAATAAAATAATTTATTTGTATTATCGTTATACTTCTGCCTTTTCTCTGCAATAATGCGTTTCCCAAGCAGACAATGTCATAAAGGGGGTTAGAAATGTAGGATTTTACCTCTACGACCTGTCCTTCTGCTCTGGACTCCACCCCATGTCCAATTTTAGGACCAATCCAAATTTTGACCATGCCTAGAAGTACTTCAAAGCACCTTGAAGGCGAGACAGTGGTTTTGTTGTTATGGATTAAATACAATTTTGCAATGTGGCTTCTGACTCCAAGGCAGTACTAAGGCGCCCTAACCATCAGGAAAGGTCTGATTCTCTGCGACTTCTCCGTCAGCGTTTGACATAAGGTGAGGCTTTGACTCAGACCGGCTACAAAATATAAAACCGCAACTGAGACATGAATATTAACCACAAACCAAGAAACAAAAATCTGCTTTATATCCACAAACTCTTTGCTTAGGTTTGTCATCTTAGTGGAAAATAACACTGTTTTCTGTCAAACCCTTGGTGACATCACACTACAGCCAAGGTACACACCAGAGAGCAGGTCAAACCACAACAGAAATCTGTAGAACTGTCACTAATAAGGAAACATGAATAACAATTTAAGTATTTGTCACTGAGGAACTTTCTGTTCAGCCCAGTTTCGTCAGTTGCCATTACATCATCAGCCTGCGTAGCGTCAGGAAAATACCTCCTGGGGGTTCCACATATTTGTCTCAGGAAAAATGACGCCCCTGCAGAAACCACAACAAAGGCCGGAGTCTGCATTGCAAATAGCCAACACCGGAGTTCCTGCTCACATGCAGGAAATGAATTAGCTGACTCAATTTTTTTTGCCAGTGACCTGTTTTATTCCTCTGTTGTCATTTACTCATAGGGAAGATCAAATGTTCAGCGAGGGCGAAGGAGAAAGGAGCAGGATGGAGTCTTATGAATCAGTCGTGCAACATGAAACCCTCAGATATTTTCTAACACAGAACGTTTCTGTGCAGGTGAAAAAAAACAAAACACCAACGCATTTCCATGTTGTAAAAGAAAATCAGTAATGAAGTCTACTACGTGGATTTCCTACCAGACACCACCTTCATCCACCTTTGTGATTCCAATAACATTACGTGCATTTTCTATAACCAGCTACAGTAGCAGTTACATTATCACTCCTGGCTTTTCACAGCATAATCCACAATTTTCTTTCCCTTTATTTTTCTAGTGCAAGACTGACAGCTTCAAAGAAAAAGTGGGTCACACAGAAGTTTTCTTGTGTCTTTGCATCTTTATTCCGTCTAAGCAGGAAAAACAAGTCCAGGAAAAGAGCTGTGGTCAATTTATTTATATACAAACACAAACTTCACTTCTGAAACGTCACCTAGAGTCATCATTCAATCAATCAAGGAGCAGTGAAAGGAAAAGGCTCCCATCCGTCTTGGCAGAGATAGTCGATGTTAATCTATTGTGTTCCTCTGGTATCGCATTGACCGTAATGAAAAGTGAATCAATAGGAGAAAAATGTGCTGCGGCAAAAATGACGTGGAATAAGGTGTGTTTGTTTACACATAACTGTTGAACTGACATTCTCGGCATTCCTGACGCGGCACACTGTGATTGACCTGGAAAACTTGACATTGAGAGGGAAGAGTAGGTGAGAAAAGACCTTCTCACAAGAGAGTAACAAATCAAATGGAATACTTGAGAAATGAGCTCATTGCTAACTTGCAGCGTCCGCAACCAGTTGGCGGTGCTGGGGAGGGACCAGTGTGAATGCAGACCTCTAAAACCACAACTCCCAGGAGGCAACAAGGATTTATTGACCGCTGAGGCAGTCTGGGAGTCTGGAGTTTACTGGGACTGGAGAGCAGACCAAGAGGGACAAGGAACATGTGCGTGGAGGGGTTCCCGTTCAGGGGAGACAGGTTAACTGCCGGTGTCTGAACACAACAGAAGGCAGACCAGAGCGCTGCTGCTCCAAACATCCGATACTTTGGGATGGATCTCCGTCTATCTGCCTTCTACTCCCTTCTCTCCCCCTTTACATGGGTTCCCTCCCTGTCACACCTGCTCCCTCTACCCCTCACATTGTGATTCATACGATGCCTTGCCTCCCTGCCACTCCTTGCCAGGCTACGTCAGTCAGCAGCCCAATCAAAAGTCCTCCTCCACCTCCTCCCTGTCCGTGGTGGTGTATGTGTGGTGAGGAAGGCGATTTGTTGACTGCACACTGAGTTACAGATAGCTGCACAAAGCACACGGACAACATAAAAACGAACCCTCAAATCTGTCTTCCCAAGATTGCTTTCCCACACAGTCAATCCCATTGCGCTTCTGCAGAGTGATGTGAATCACAAGAGACCTGTGTTTTTTCCTCCATACAACCATCCAGTCAAGGGAGAGGGTTGGAGGAGAGGACGGAGGAATTTTGACGACTGTCAGGGTTTCCCCCCGGTTTGCAATCACCCGCTATCCGGGTTCTCATTCCCACTGAAGCTCAGGAGTGTGGGGGAGGTTGGTATCCTGTCCAAAAGAGCCAGAAATTCTGTGCAGCGCTCACTCGGTACAGTAAGGACTCAGTAGGGGAAAGAGGCCTGTACACTGAAGCCATTGTAAGGCAGCCAGCCACCCACATCAGCTCCTAGGCCAGCAGATACAAATACATGTCTATGACTGGAGGGGACAAGAGTCTGCGTCTCAAATCAGCGCTATATATATATACACACACACACGTATAAAAGTGCCATAAAGATGACTATGTAAATTTGCTGTGTGTTTTGGCAGCGACGCCACCACATATGTCAAACAAGCTGCAATTTGAGGAGACGGTTGCCAACAAAACTTATGAGAAAGCAGGTTCTAGCGAGATTTATTATTGTTTACCAAGACGGAACTCTCAAAATCTGCTCGAAAAAAAAAAAGGTGTGAATTATGAAACGGAGACAGCCTCCAGTTTTTACTACAGCAACACCAGGAATTTCAAATGAATGCACTGTGTATTTTCTAGAAAAGTTTTCAACTAAAATGCCATTTTCAGCTCAGATGTGATTAAACCTGCGCCTTAGGGCCAGTTGGAGACTTAATACATGACCTTTGACTTCTGTCGTGAAATGGATTTTTTGTCCTTTCAGCACAGGAGGAAAATCACCACCAACACAAGCTTTTCTTCTCTGACGGAATCTCTGTTTAAGAGTGTTTGGGTCAATTCCAGGGTGATTATTCAGTTTCCTTGACCCTGAGATTTATAAAAAATATCATTGTAATGTGTTTCTCTTTATTCCATAAATGACTAAATGAAGGCAGAGGTGGAAGTTTTTCCTGTGAACCCCAGTGTTTCACACCAACATGACACTGTGTTCTGACTGAACCTTGCGTTACAGCAGAACAGCTCATCACAATGGGGGAGTTGAAGCCTGTGTGTGACTGTGGATTCATCTGGGCTCAATGGAGATGCGTCAGCATGAGTGCACGTGTGTGTGTGTGTGTGTGTGTGTGGACTCACTGCACTCCCGTCTGTTCCCACACCTTCATTCACCATCGTCACATCTGACTCCTTCCTGATACACTGAATTCTTTAGAAATCTAAATGTTGACGTGAGACGTGCCCAGGTGGACAATTCTGCATCACAAAGTATTGAAAGAGACCACATGGTGGTTTCAACTCTTCTGGCATGAATGGAATGCTAAGTGAGATGATAGACTATGAAAACATACCTTCAAGGAAATTAAAATGAAAGATTTTAACTCTCAAACTGACTGAAACATTAGAAGTGACGCAGTTTCTAATTCGTGGAAATCCATTGCGACAACGGACCCAAAATAAGGTCATGAACACGCCCACTTTTTGGAAAACCTGCACTGACGTAAGAAAGATTTCCCCTCGTGATGTTTGAGCGGTGGCGTCATAGCGAAACTCCTGTGACGGTCTTCCTGTCAGTGCAGGGTTGGAGGAGGAGGAGGAGGAGGAGGAGGAAGAGGGGAAAGTGTTGAAATGACTAAGATCAATAGTCTTAGCAAATGATGTTTTTGTCGACCATGTGACTGCGGCGACAGAAACTTCACCTTTTCCTTTCACAGATATCAGATGAAGAGGTTTTGTCGTGTTTTTGTTTAAAATAATGTATTACAGACTGAACCGAACCACAGGAGGCAGAGCATGAAAGGCCCCTGTGCTATTAGAGGGGAAACCCTGTGCATGTTTGCATGCCAGACATGTCTCCTGCTGGTTTGAATAATTAACCTGAGGCCTGTTTATCCTTGGGGCTTATTCAGAACTAAATAGGGAACCACTGTCCAGCTCTGAGGGGAAAGCGCCTGAACACACCACACACTTTCTCCTCTTCTAGGTGTGAACGTTTGCGGTTTGTGGTCATCTCTCAAGAAAACAAGAACTGATGATGAACTGATTCCCAGACCTGCAAGGAGGGGATTTTTGCTTATTATTTTCAATAAGTATCAAGGTGGAGGTGGAATAACTCATTTATGAAGAAGCCTGTTGAGGAATCTCTGAGGAATATCTGGATATTTTAATCAGGAATCTTTTTGTTTTCCTTAATATTAATTAATATTTCCCTAATATTGTCCTTATTTACTTCATCTTATCAAAAGGTCAATGAAAACACACTATGAAATCATCAGAATACTTACTACATCAATAATTCTAACATTTATTCATGATTTAAGCAGATACACTTCATACTATAATTACATTTTAATTGATTTTTTATTAAATTTTACATTTTTCCAGTGAAACTAGAACCTGAAATGTTTTTTTAAATTTTAGAGAAAGAGACATACAGACTGTTTAACTCTATTCTGTCAGGTTTACATTAATAAAATGTCACTTCAATGTTGTTGAGATTTCAATTCATTCAATTTTAATTAATACAAGAGTAATTTTGCATGTATTTTCCACACAGTGTCCTTGTATTTTAAGTGTCTTGGTGAAAACCCCCAAATCAATGTGTTGTCAAAGAGCTGTTTTTATTGCATCTGGCAGTTGATTGATTTGGACACACACTCATCTGTATTCATTTGTCCAGATGAAGCGTCCTGAAGACAAAGACCTGCCTGTGGTCACAGACACTGTAGACTCCAGTGTTTGTTCAGCAATGCAAGGCTTTGAGGAATCACTTTGGTTTAAAAAAGAAAAAAGAGACTGGGCTTTGACATTGTCGTAGTTGGGCAAAATGTCCAACAGACCCGACGTACTCTTATAGTTGTTTTGGACAAATGTCTACTCACAGGAAGCTTGTTCCTCATTGTGTGTACTCACTGTTTAGCCTTTTATAAACACAGCTTTAGAAACTGCAGCTTTTAAAGTGCAGCTAACGTGTCCAAGGACGCTGCGCTGCCATTATGGAGTTATCTGCAGCTCTGGTTTCACTTCCCATTAGCCATTCAGGACCATGACAATTCCCAGGAGGGCAGATAGAGCAGTTCAGGCTATTTCTCCTCTGTAAACGCTCTTTACAAGTCATTTTTCCACAGTCATTGGACTAAATCGAGCGGAAACAAACTTGTTTGGCAAAGATTGTTTTTTTTTTAATATGTAAACTAGAAAAACATGTTGCCTTTCCTCATATATTTAGAATACAACCGTGTTAAACGCCGTAATAAATCATTTCACAGCTGCGATCTCTTCCCAGTTGTAGCAGTGTCCATGTCACCACGGCTCAGTCACCGTTACCTCACTCTGGCCTCAGATTACCATCAATCCCAATTTATTCCAGAGGCTCAGGAAAGTCCACCAATCAGGCAGCAGGATAGGGAGGAATATGATAGTGGATTGGCTGCTGGGGTCCCCTAACAACAGCAGCATGCTGTGAAAGTGAAGAAGAGGAGGGAGAATCCACTCCTGCACCAGCCGCTGTGCTCGGGTGTGTTTTCTAAGTTTTTTTAAGACCCTCCTCCTCCTTCTCTCCACCAGTCAAAAACTCCGCCCTGAGTCGCTCTCAGTTGTCAGTCTGAGTGTCTGCTGACTCTGCTCCTCGCAGCCACACGGAGCACAATTGTGCCGCAGGTTTAAGCGTCGAACGCACACACACACACAGGAGTGAAGACGGAGAAGGTCAGGTTGGTTCCTGGCGGAAGGAAACATTACACACTGCGCTGCACATGCTGATGCCTGCACACACACACACACACACACACACACTTGCTCGCATACGTACTGTATACACTGACTGGCTCCGCATGAACTCATTCTCCTCGCTGACCTACTTCTTTAGTGTCACTCTGGGGCAGAGGCAGACGTCGACGTCAACGCTGCCATCACAACCTCTGTGTGTGTGATGCAAATGTTGCAGATCAGGAGAGAGCAGGCCTGTTCTGTTGTTATGGGGGGGTGGAGGTGGGGGTGGAGACCCCTCTGGCCCCCTCCTTCTCTGGACTGGAGGTGTTAACAGCCAGCTCGTCTGGAGCAGCCATCTTGTTCATATTTGTGTGTGAAGAAACAGAATAGGACTAAAAATGAGAAGCAGAAAGTGTGGGAGTGTGTGTAATTATAATCAGACTGACTCTTGTAAACTTTAACCACAAACATATTTGACTAATTTTGAAAGATTTCATTCCATTTTTTTTGGGTGAAGCATTGTTTTGGGTTTACGACTAAAATCAGCCTCGACCTGTGTTTTCACTTTTATCAACACAACAAGTTTGTGTTGGAGACGACAAAACTCTGACAACACTTCCTAGTTGAATTTATAATAACATTTTGTAGATTTGTTCTCCACATTTTATGGTAAATGCTGTGGTTCTCAAACCCTGGTCCACAGTCTCCTTCTGGTTCGGTGTTGTATTAAATCTTAATGTCAGAAAAGTGATAGTAAAGTTGATTTTTTATTCAAGTTAATGTGTTATTATGACATTACCACGTGAGAGAGATATCAGACTTTAAGTCATTTCTCCATCTGCCCGTCACTTCCTGGTGCTGTAAACACACGTGGATTGGTTTGATGTTTTACTGTATTTTATGACTCTTTAAGGCGACCTGTGCACACAGTGACACCAGGTCTCGCGCTCCACATTTTCATTACTTTTGTTCCAATTTAAATCTCCGGAGCTCAGAGGCGGTGGCGGTGGCGGCGGCGGCTCGTGACACAAATCCTTCTAAGGCATTTGCAGGGAAAAGCTTTTGGAGGTATTACTGATGTTTACAACTGTAATTTATGACAATGCCGCAGAGTTACTGTCAGAGAGAGAAAAGACTTTAAAAGCATGTACAAGCAGTAGATTGTGTTCAATTAAACTGCCATAAATTAACGGCTTTGAAATGAATACTTGATGAAATCATAAATAATGCATTAAAGCCCGGGCTGTAAACAAGTGTTTCTCTTGTAGAACTTTTGAGGGTCTGAAGAAAGTAGTGGGTGCAGTGTTGGATTATGGGTAATGTTAAATCAAAGTGGACACAGAGTTGGCACAAAATGAATCAACAGCAGGGTTAAACCTGGAGACACCTGCAGAAGTTTCAGGTAATTTCCAGCCAGAACCTGATCTGCTCTTTAAATCAACGACACCGAGCTTCAACAATGAACCTGTGGTGAATCATTTCATCGTCTCTGCCGTTCCTTACGGTCACAATTTCCACGCCGTTTTTAGTCGCAGCTGTGTCGGTGCCACTGAAACAGGTGACAGGAGGGAAAGAGAGGTACTTCCCAGACACACAAAGGTCTTATCGCTGAGCTGCAACCATTACAGACACAAGCAGCCCCGCAGAGGGGGGAAAGCATGTGCCCATTGTCAGGGGTCTCATGAGCCCCCCCTGGTCTTTTAGCCCTGACAGTGGCTGCACTGATAACACCTACCAGCTAACCGGATACAAAAGCGGAGGCTGAAGGCACAGAAAACAGACAAAGAGAAGTAGAAGGGAGGGAAAAAAACGTTGGGTCCTGTCAGCGGATGTCCATTCATTTCTTTCCTTGCCTGTCACTTTTCTCATTAAGCGAAAATACTGAGTTACAGTGAGATTATCTGAACAGAAGATGGATCCCAGCATCAGTTATCAGTCAGTCAATCACACAGATGAGTCAGGTGCCGTGGAATCAGCCCACTGAGTGACAGCTGCCTTTGTAAATCAATCCATCTGACACCTTATTCATGCATCAACACACTTGATTTATGGAAATCACATGCTGGGCTCACAGTTGAGCACAAGGTGTATTCATAGCAGCTCTGATTTATGTGACCTGCCCGGCCCTGAAAATGATCTTCTGATTGTTGCTGGTTCTCACAGTTCTACGGTGAGACTGTTCTAGAGGGAGAGAGAGTGAACCATGAAGTTGGGACAGAAGGATTCTGGAGACTGAACACTTAGGATCGCTGGTCTAAGGAGATGAAATAAAACTAGTTTTAAAGACTCGTGGAACTACAGACCCGACCAGGAAGTCACGGCCTGGTGTCAACGACTCACTCCAGGTCTGAAACAATAAACATCTAACCCCTGTCATGTTGCAGGGCCGCTATACAGCTGTGGGGCCCCCCAGGAATCGATCGAGACCCCCGCATCCAACTCACACACCCCGCTCCCCCACCACCAATTTGTCGTCACAGTCGGTGACAGAAGTGAATGGAAAAATCAATAGGATTACGCTTGTGCTACAGATGCAATAACAAGACAAGTGAATAAAAGATCTGAAAGCTGTGTTTGAGCGAATGACTTTAAACATCAGAACTTATGTTAGCCATGGTACGGACCAACCAGAGTTCCTGTGAATTACAAAGCCTGTGATTACTTGCATTAACGTTTTCATAAACATCTTTGACACGTTCACACATCTGGTCCAACAGAGAGGCCTCTGAAAACCACGGACCAGCAGCTTCTTTTCCCATGACACCGTGTTGGCCACCAGTTCCACTTGAGATGGTATGTCACAAGGCTAAACTGCTCCACTGAATCCCACAGACACTCATACAGGGTCAATGAGTGGTATGTTATCACCTCTACCAGCTCCTGCCCCCCCCCTCCTAAACACTTGTAATACCGCAGCGACAATTGTCCATTAACCTTAAAAGCGAGCCCTTGACTTGGTGTGTTCAACTATGCTAATCTAATATGTGGACGACGTAAAAAAAAAGAAAGAAAATCTTTCTTTCTCAGCACCAGCGATGGTGGAGAAATGGCACCTCACACAGGCTGGAGCTGAGGCTGAGATTAAAAATTCAATATCAGCCCAGTCACTGGATATCAGCGCCATCATATTTCAGCCAAGGTAATCAAATTCACAAGCATGACCTCTGGGGAATATTAAATGCGCACATAACATGTGTCACCTCTCAAATAGTTTCCAGGCAAGATATCCATCTACACTGGTGAATACAGCGAGAAGGTCCAGCGGCAGCAGCAGCTCCAGTCACAGTAGCTGCAACAAATTCACTCCCAATAAAAAGGAGTGTTGGATAGACTTCATGGTGGAGTTTTGCCAGAACAACAAAAAGAAAGAATCAATGATTATGTTGCACCAACGCTGTGTTCGCTCCCAGAAAACAACAATCAGGGTCGAGGTAGCTCCTGGCAGCCAAGTGAAATTAAAGTAATTATAGGAAATTCACAGCAATTTAACTAAATAGCTCCTTGCATAACGGCCTGTCCTGGAATTTATACATGGTTTTGGTCAAACCCGAGGGCGGAGAAGGCGAAGAAGAGCCAAGGACTTTCATGTCCAAGGTGTTACAACACTTGAATCCTGACCCGCGCTGTTAGAAACAAAGAGACAGGACTGTCCTTCTGAACGCGAAAGACAACGTTCATCAGTGACATGGCTCAGGAAGGCCAAACCAGGGCCAGGCTGAGACGAAGACATACTGTCAGGGGAGATAAAAGACAGTGGTTAACTGAAGACACCACAGCTGTCCAATGACAGTTGACAAGAAAAAGCAGAACCAGAGCTGAAACACTCTCCCCTTCAAAGATAGTTTGTTTACAAGACCAGTCGAGTCCAGCTGTAGCTGCGAGTGGACATGTAAAGCAGCTAAACATTACTGCCTCTGGTGGACAATGATGACATTAACAGGGATGTAAAGAATGGATGGAAGTTTACAATGACCGCACACACTGGTCATTTAACTGCAGCAGCTATAACATAAACATGTCTGATGCCAGGACACATTTTAAAAACAAGACTGAGCAGAGTAAACATTTCTAAACTTAGAACCATTAGAACGGGCATGGACAAACTAAGGCTCGGGGTCCAGATGCGGGCCACCAACCATGTCTGAATTAAATAATGACTTTCTCCAGTAGATGAAGTCAAAAAGGTTATTAGAAACGTGATGTTTAGGTTTTGTACAAGAATTGTACACATAGTTTAGACAACCTATCTTTCTGCTCAGGACTCGGCCCTCGTGTCCATTTCAGGACCAATTGTGGCCCGTGAGAAAAAAAGTCCACCAGTCTGGATTAGAAGATTAGTTCAAATTTGTCTCAATAACAAAAGAACCTTAATAATTATAAAGCCCATGAAGGGAATCTCAATTTCAGACAAAACATGATGAATGATAAAATTCTTAGTCAGCTGCTTAAGAAAATAATTCTGGCAGAAAATATCAACCTGTGAGTCTAGAAAGAAAAGCGTTGGTAGGTTGTTTGTTCTTTTCTAAGAATAAGCCACAGGCTGATACAACGAGACAACACACACACACACACACACACACAGCTAATGTTTACGCAACCCTTCATGGTGAAGAACTGTTGATTTCCACATTTCACCTCATCTTAAGCCTGTTTTCTTTTTTTCTCGGTCGTGTCCTACATCCTAAGCCCTTTTAAAAACCTGTGTGTGTGTGTGTGTGTGTGTCTGTGTGAGTGTGTGTGTGTGTTGCTGTATGACAGCAGATTACACAGTAGCCAGAGAACGTTAGGAAACAAAGCCAAGGCTGAGACAAGGGAGTTCCTCTGTTTAGGGACGTGTCGTACAGGAGTCGATTTCCTGGCACCGCCACTGGCACATAAAAAAAGACAAGAGGCAATTAAGAAATGATTTTCACCTCACAGCTTGGGACAAAACCTCCGTACCCCGGCCCTCCCTTCACACCCCTCCATTGCACTACGGCAAACAAAGGGAAAGTCTCTGATGTCTGAGGGGCCTGAAGGGGGGTGAGACCAACAGAATACAGTGGACGGAGACAGGGAAGGTGAGAACAGAGGAGACATGAAAGCGCCAGCTGAGACGAGGTAAAGGTGTAGTGTAATTACGGAGTGAATAATGGCCCTGGTACAGTGAGGACAAAGAATCATGGTAATGCATGAGGGACACTTGGACGGCATCAGGTGAGCTGGTGGTTTACACCCAGTTCATTACCAGAGAAAACACTCGGACACGGGTGTAATTAACCCTTTCCTTACTGACAGTCACTTACGTAGCATAATGAAGAGAGAACTCAACCCCCGACCAAACTGTTGGTGCAACACCATCAACAAGGACCAATTCTAGACCACTTTGGGTCCTTGTTTAATGGACCTGCAACAAACTTAGAACTTCAACTGACTGGGATGAAATAATAAGTGTTGATGATATTTCAATGCCAGGGAACAGAAAAAAAGTCAAGGCAGAATGGAACAAGTGGAACAAAGTGTCAGGAGTGAACTGTGATAGAAGAGAGTGGACTAAGGTGGTGGGACAGGTTTACAGGACGGTGGTGAGACCAGCCACAATGGATGGATTAGAGACACTAGGAATAGGTAGAGGACAGGAGACAGAGCTGGAGGTGGAGGAGTTAAAGATGCTGAGGTTCTCTTTAGGAGAGACAAGGATGGACAGGATCAGGAATGAGGTGATTAGAGGGACAACACAGACAGGAAGAAGCTAGTGAAGACAGATTGAGATGGTTTGGACATGTTCAGAGGAAGGACAGTGGAGACATTGGTAGAAGAATGATCCTAAAGATGGAGCTACTAGGTAGGAGACAAAGAGGAGATTGATGGATGTAGGATGGAGGTAGAAAATGTTGGCAGCCCCTGAAAAAGGACAAGTCAAAAAGAAGACCACTGTGATCTTGTCCCAGGGTTCTCCACCAGAGGATTCTCTTCCTGTTGTTTAAACATTTTATTTCTTGACGTCAAAACAACTCCAACGTAAAGAACCTCTTGCCCCCACATCTGTAGTTTCATCTGTGTCAGTCAGAGTGATGCTCAGACAGACATTCAAATGTGAATCAATCATCTCCACGACCACATTGTGATCCTCATGGTTAGTTATTAACAGTTATTGATGCCGGGTCAGAACATTTAATGTCTCCTCAACTTAGACCCACAGTCTGAGAGGTGAACAGTGTAAAAACAACAGTGAGAGAATGTTATGAGTAATGTGAAAGTAGACGTGGAGCTGCTGCGGGGGTAGTTTTTCACCAACCAGAATGACTTGTCAATAAATGTAAAATGAATGCTCCACTGTCAGGAAATGGGCCAACAACCCTGGTTATAGCATTCCAGTATCTTGTGACTCTTGGGGCAATTTACCGAGCAGATGTTACAGCAGCAGATACAAGAAATCCTGACAGACACAAAGGGAACATTGGGGGGTGAGGGCAGGACAACATGCACTCGTGTATTTTCCACCCTATTTTTTTTACCCATATCTATTTTATATGATTTAAAAATAATATTGAAATTCCTGTTCCGATAACATCAGCCTGTCATGAACCTGTAGGTGGGAGCTGTAAGCCCTGCACCTTCAAGAAACACACTTTAACCCACTTACTGTACGCAACAAAGCCGTAGGAGTGGAGAGAGAAGCTATAGGAGGTGGAAGGATGAGGTACTTCCCTGTCACCATGGAAACTTCCAGCTAGTTGTGCGCGTGAGTGATCGTCAACATCACTCAGACTCTGATTGAACCACTGGTTTCTAAGTAACTTCTCCTCAAACACCAAGTCTGGAAACAGCGCAGCCTGATGGGCTGAACGTCTGAGAGAACCTGTGATAAATGTTCAAAACAGGAAAACAGAAATGACTGCTCTGATAGGTCTCTGAGTGGTGGTTCCAAACTTCTTCTGCCGCTTCAGCATTATCTGCAGGTAGGTTTTCTAACACAATCACCTTCACAAAATCTGTTGTGTCTAATGAACAAATGATGACAATATGAGGAGGTGCTAACAGCAAAGGCAACAACATCACATATTTCTTTTATTATTCTAAATACACCAGTGGTCCCCAACCACTGGTCCGGGGCCTGGTTCCGGTCCGTGGGTGAATTGGTGCTGGGCCACAGAGAAATAATGTTTCCTTTTGTCCCCATCTGTCTATTCCTTCCACTTGATCCATACCCATATCAACAAAAGAACTGACCAATAGAATGGCTGGGATTCCATCATCAATAATGCAACTATATTTGATAAGGAAATATTTTCTCAGTCAAGACAACAACAATAAACTCTAAATGATACAAGATTCTAACTTTTTATACCGGTCTGGTAGGAGAAAATTATAGGCTGTGTGGACTTGAGAAATCCTTGTTGTCATGCATAGTTAATTCAGGTAGGAAGATTTTATAGGTAGGAAAATATTTCAGAACACCGGATATTTAATTTCAGTACTAGACATTTAACCAGACTTCACAGTGTATGAAAATCTACTGACTGTGGATGAGGTTTGTGATTGATTTCACCCTTGTTTTATTTCCTTGATTCTCACAGGTCCTGATTTCCATCTCCCGCCCCCTGTCTTGTGATGTTTGGATTCTGATTGGTCATTGACCAAGGTCTGTCCCTTTCCCTGAATGAACTGTACACTTAACTCTATTCCCAACACTGCATTGGTGCTTGGAGGAAACCACAGAGCCGGGAGAATTGTTACAGGGAACAAGACCCTTGACACTGTGGATCTGTCTCTGTGTATCTACCTGAAAAGCACTGTCTTTAAAAACGAAGGGAAAGGGAATCAATAAGCAAAGAAAAAGGAAAGGAAAAAAAAAATCAATATTACTGCACTGACTCCTGTTGAATCATAATGTTTGAATACTGTTTACCATTTACACAAACAGCAGAATGTTTTTAAACCATCTCTTTTATCAAGAGACAACTCTGGTGTTTAATAAAAAATATATATAAATAATGCAAGTTCATTCATAACAGTTTGATGGTTTTTGTCTTTCTGTAAACTTGTCCTTGTTTCATTTTTTTAGTCACAACAAGTCAAGACAAAACTCGCCGGGTTCAAACCGACAACTGCTCTCCTTCCCATCCTTTAAACAAATAACCGCTGCATGCAAAAGATCACGAACTCAGCTCGGCAATAAAGACTGATCCTGACGACTGTGCAATTGCTCTGCAACTGAGTCAATTTCACAGGTAGGTGATGGTAAAAATGCCCCCACATTTTCCATCCCACTATCCCAGAGTACAGCTCCAGACGCCTCTCCTCTCTATCTTTGTAGCTGCGCTGAGTAATGGAGTGGATTGAGCTGAGAGAGATAGAGGGCAGCAGAGGAGGAGAAGGAGGAGAAGGGGGGTACGCTCGGTGTTCCATTACAAGAGAAGATGTGGGGAAATAATGCATTTCTCATGGTAGAGGGAGGGAGAGAGGGAGGGTGACGGCTTGATGCAAACAGAATGTGTATATATTGACTTATATTGACCCAGGAATCAAATAAACCGTTTATCCCCTTACATTAGTCAACTACCAGCCGCGGCTACCTCCTGGTTTCTCACATACGAGCCGACATGTGAACCAGATCATCCGACAACTCAGCAGCGGCGGCGCCGGCGACGCTCGCCCATCCCCCCCTTCAACCATGGTTCAGCATTAAAACCTGCTGCTGCCCAGTCCAATAAAAAACCTGTCTGGAATACGTAATCTCAGAATGAGTGGAGGAAGCACTTTTCTGTGATTAGCCATTCTATTTCATGATGAGTCATTGATGCAAGATCGTATACTGGTTTGGTAGCAGAAAATTATAGGCTGAGAAATTTAATTGGTAGTAAAATATTTCAGAACACCGGACATTTCATTTTATCTAGGGGTATTTGTCTGCCACAACTCGTCTGTGAAAAGGTACCAGACATTTAACCGGTAAACAAAGTAACACTGGTCTAACGCCATCGTGATAGCAAAAAGCAAACCAATGAGAAACTCTTGAAAACAAGCTAGATCGTCCAACAACTGATCCGACATATTGTACTAAATTATAGGAAAAGGAAAACTAGAATGACATGTTTGGATTTGTGTAAAATTAAGAAGCTGTAGAGAACCTGGGTTGAGCTTCATCAACTGTTATCTGGTTCCATGGATCAACGTCGCTTCTTTTATTCCCTGAATTGCTTGGTGTTGCCAATTAGATTAATAATAAGCTGCTATCAAGTCTAATGCTCCACGTTTCACTGGGAAAATAACCGCAGTAAACCATCTGTGGCTTCTTGTAAAACAGTGTGGCTTCCCACAAATGCAATGCAGACGAAGAGAGAAAGACGAGGAAAAAGGTTTGAATGCAACTGTGTACTTAGTGAGAATGCCATAACTACCACATTCATTTTACAGTTTTCAGAATAATTTAATGAACGTTGGAGAGTAGGAGTCCAGGAGCAACAGCGGTCACCCACCCACTTTGCTTCACTGGCTCATTAATCCCCTGTTAGTGAGGGTGTAGGATGGGAGGTGCCACCCTGAATTAAGGTCTAACCCAGGCCAGGGCAAACGCTTGGGGAAACAGGGCCAAGCTGAAAACCTCTTTACCAGGAGGGAGGTCATTGCTCCATAACTAGCCATGCGTGGTAGAGATCCACAAACGGCTGCTGTAGAAAACGGGAGGTAATTATTAATTTCAAAATGTTATTACTGAAAAATACACTCGTGAGGGATTAAATGAGGAAGCGGTTCATCAGCCAAGGCAACGCTGGAACTGTGGAGGGGCCAGAGGTTTGTTGGCAGGAAGGAGCGGCGCTGCATCATAAATGGCAGTAAACTCACAAGACCAGAGAAAATTAATGTACAATAAAGTGCAAAATAAATATGACTTGGATTATATCTAATTCTGGGAGCAACCCAAAACAAAAAGTACTGCGAGTCCTTCAGGATTTCCTGAACGGGGCGGCACATGCAGACGTTTTATTATGTCGCCTGCTGAGCCTCGGTGGCATATGTTTGTCACCGACACTGTTGCAGACAGAGGGGAGTAATGGAGGATCAATACTGCGTGAGCTTCGCTGCTGTCGCTTCATCCCCTGAGGCTTCATTCAGTGGATGTGTAAAGACGACCGTGTCACAATAGGGGATCAGATAGGATTGACCACAGGATGAAAATGTAAGGAGTGGTTATTAAAGTGATGCAGCTCAGATGAGGAATGGAGTGAAGATGAGCAGAGATCAGTCAGCCATGTTGAAAAGGAGATGTTTCTGGTGGTCATCAACGTCTGGACTGGTCTATAATACAGAGTCGATTCAGACAAAGTAAGGACTGATCATCGTTTCCTTTCAGCTTGTCCCTTTTTTTCAGGAGTTGCCACAACGAGTCAACAATTTCCAACTCCCCCTGTCCTCTGTATCTTCTACTCTGACTCCAACTACCTCCATGTCCTCCCTCACTGCATCCATCAGTTTCCTCTTTGTCTCCTACCTGGTAGCTCCATCTCTAGGATCATTCTTCTACCAATGTATCCACTGTCCCTCCTCTGAACATGTCCAAACCATCTCAATCTGTTTTTTCTCCAAACCTTCCTGTCTGTGTTGTCCCTCTAATCATGTCCATTCTTGTCTCTCCTAAGGAGCAGCATCTTTAACTCCTCCACCTCCAGCAGAATTTAAGTATTTGTTAAAATGTCAATATTTTCTCCATTTATTTTTCCACTGCTGATTAGAACTTTATTGTCCCCTGTAAAACTGACAAGGCCAAAGCAAAGACAAAGCTGGAGTGTTGATTCAGCTTCATAGGGATCCTGAATGGATAAGCTGTGGTAACAACACACACACAGAGACACACACACACACAGAGAGACACACACACACGCCTCTCTCGGGACTTGACCAGCTGTCCCTCTTCCCCCATCTCCTCCCAAACCCACAGAAGCAGGAGGATATAAATCAGTCGACAGAATTAAGATGAGCACAGCGAGGGGAACACACGTGGTGCAGGCCTACGTGTCACACACCCTCAAGCGTTGGCCGTCCTGGCCCGCTTTGCGTCCAACTATGATTCTTGTCCAACAATTGAAGCGTATGCTGTGGAACAAGTAGACGGGCCTACGCACAGACTGAGGAGGTCCCGAGAACCCATTACGTAAAGCCGACGACAGTCACGCCTGTATTTATGTCATCAGTCCTTTAACTCCACGCTGACGACATCCCGTCAGGCCTGAATGGCCTGAAAAACGGTTTATAACACCTGCGCCGGAGACCTTTGCCTCCGTGTGCGGCTGCCATCGACGGCCCTGAGATGGCTCTCAGCGCCAACAGCTGATAAGAGAAAAGGTCATGTTGCATAACTGGGGATGTGTGCCACGCATGTGTGTGACATAATTGTGTAGAAGGAAGATATGAGAAGATAACACACACTGATCCTAAAGCCTGAACAACAACAGAACAATTTGGCTGCGGTAACATCTCCGCTCTGATCCAAATGGCAGCAAAAAATCCACATGGCACTCGGGACAGAAGGGTAGATGTTTCCCATTTCAGCATCAAGGTAATAAATACCTCAAAATATTTGGAGCGAGACGCAGAACACGCAGTGACTGTATTTCTCAATTCAGCAGGTCCCATAAGGGAGAAGAACTCAGGCGGGTGGAGGTTAGGGTGGGCCTGCAGCGTGGGAAGAACTGCTGCTTCCTTTCTGAGTTCACGCAACATAACGGAGGCAGAGAATTGGGAAGTGAGGCCTGGAAATCATCAATTATCGATCGAGCGTGTCTAAGAAATGGTCAGAGATATAAGTGATTGGAAGCCAAGGTTACAAAATAAAGCTGTTAATGGTGTGATGGTTCTGGTTCTGAGAAAATGACTCTTAACTCATTTAAGTGTGAGTAAATATCAACTCATCAAACCTAGGATTTAATTCAGAAAGTCCAAACTTTATCTTTGATGGAACTTTGTTTCATTAAAACCTTATTTTCACAGGAAGAACTCAAATTCCTTGGAGACTTCCTGTTTCTTGTTGTCAGATGGTGCGTAACACTGTTAAACACTCACTCATAGGGAAGAAAAGAAAAAGAGCTTTTAGTGAAGAACATGAAAACTAAATTCCCAAGTTCCTTTAAAACGTCTTTATTTTTTATCACTAAGTTTTATATAAAAAGAAGACATTTCAAGACAAATGGATACATTTTGTCTTTTTTCTGGCTATATATTAATGTCACAGAATAAAAAAGCAGGTCAGGTTACAAAATAAAATTGTACGTCACGTTTTGAGAAGTTTATTAACGAATATCCTTCAAATGACTCTCTGGTGATTAATGAGTTGGCCGTCTTCTTATTGTCTCAGTCTTTCTTGGCAGCTCCTTCAATGCCATATTGTTAGTGTTGGGCTGCGTTATGATAAAAAGAGGTGCAGTAGGGTTTTTAAATTCTAATTAAAATAAGAAAAATAAGTTTAAAAATATTTTCCTCTGTCAACTTTCATATCGCTCGCAGCAAAAACTGAAAGCGCCGGCTTCTCACTTCACTCTGGGGTTTCATTCATAGTAAAATACAGTGCATGGTGCAATAACGAAAAGGAAGAAGTCTCATGGTGCGTGACGAGACTTTCGCAGGTACCGTGATGACTGTAGGCAAATAAAGGGCCAGTAAAGCACTGGCTTTTTTGCCACAGCACACTTTGATTAGCCCTGGTAGCCATAGTGACGGGGGAGGTTGAAAAGTGAACCCTGCCATGTTGCACACGTGAGGAGAAGGGAGCTCATGAAAGAGAAATTTGCATTGAAACATAAGGTTAAATGAAGCGCGTTGACGCTCTGGCACGGTGAAAAAACAACCCTGTGACCCTCTCTTCATGGTCCTACATGAGGCCCACATTTCATTTGGACAGCCGGCCCCAGAACGAACGAGCGAGCGAGCGAGACCAAGACGGGCCGAGAGGGGAGATAAAGAGAGGAAAAGGAGGAGTGTGAGGGAGGGAGGTAGGGGGGAGTCTGTGCCTTTGCACTGCCCATTCTGCCCCTCTCTCTGTTTTTGTTTCCTCTTTTTGTGCCTGCTCAACGCACACACTCGCAGTGCAATGGATTTTCAACTTGGCCCTCATCAGTTGTGTGCCTGATGAAACAAACACTGACAGCCTCTTTACATTTGTAAAGGCCCCTGCAGCAGCTGTGCTTGTCCCACACACAAACACACACACACTCCACACACACACACACATACACACACACACACACAACCTTTGAATCACAGGCCCAGCCCCAGCTGGGGCCTACAGGAAGAGCCGACTCTGCACAAAATGGCCCTGGCTGCGCTCTGCTGTGCTCTTCTGCTATCGTTGCTCGCACGCGCTCGCAAACAAACACACCGTGTGTCATGTTTCGTTAGGAAGGACAACACTGCAGCCGGTTTTTTTCAGCACGCCATCTCCGTCCCTACACACCTGCTCCTCCACCCAAGAACTAAAAAAAAGACTACAAAAATCAAGGAGACAAAAAAAAATCCTAGCCAAAATGTTTCCATCTGGTCCTGCAGCGTCACCAGTGACGAGGCATCTGTGGAATTACAAAGTCAACTACGTCATCTTGTAGTTTCCGTGTTAAATAAACGCTGAAATCATTTCTGCGTTCTTCTTGAGCCTGGTAGAAAATGACAACTGCCTCGCCTTGTTTGCTTTTATTAAAATCTCACCCCACCTTAGCCATAATTATACGACGCTCAGATTTTAATATCATTAGCAGCTCGTAGGTTTTCGTTGGGCACGGGTTGGGTGGAGGAGCGGGGGGGTGTTGTGCTCACAACCATGTTCCAGGGGAAGCGGTTAAGCCAAGCATGTATAATTGTCTTACGCTAATTAAAGGGGGAATAGAAGAGGGGGCAGTAGGGAGAGGGGAAATCAGTGGGCACCAGGAGTTCTGCCTCAAACGTTAAGGAGGGGAGTCGTGGGGCAGGACGAGGGTCTGCGCTCCCCCAGGTCGTTGGACAAATCCACATGAGTGACTGGTGCAGACTTAATGCATCAACAGCAGCTGCTGGAGACAAGACAGATGTGACTCAGTGATGGAGGGAGAGGGTGTGTGGTTGGGGCAGAACCAAAGATCTGGACACATGAAGAGACAACGTTGGACTGTCTCCGGTCCACTTTTAGTTATACAACCAAGTTATGGACAGAGCAGAGTTGTAAAATTATCCTTTCAGTTAGAGGGAGAGACAGAAGACCAGTTGTAGTCTGACTCAAACTGGTTGTTTCTACTTAGTCATTACCGAGTGGAAATTCACGTTTCCTCATTTCTAAGAAAAGACCTGATACACAGAATATTTCTACTCGGTTTAAAAGATTTTTTTATTCTTGAAAAAAAAAACAGGATTTAAAAGTTTCTGTCAGCATTATCCTCACATCTGTTTAACCCCCGTCTCGACTCTGATTGAGTGAAAGAGGGGAAAAAAAAAAAAAAACTTTACACCAACGGTGGGCAAACTTTCTGACTCATGGGCAACAATGGCAGGCCGCATTAAAAAACTCAACAGGGCCACATCCGGCCCCCAGGCCTCAGTTTGCCTGTGCCTGCTTTACACCCTTGTACAAAAAACTCACAAAGCCATTTTGTCTATTGTCTCACAGAAGACAAGCAGGACTGAATAAATGTTAGGAGTATTTTCAGACCCCAAGAAGTCGATTTGATCCAAACCTGTTGCTAACTTGTCTGTTTCTCACAGTTTGCCTTTTCTTCTGCTTTCAGTCGATTCAGTTTAATGCATCTGCGAGGGGAAGCACGAGTTGTGTTCAACAGAAATTCCACATGTTTGGGTTCTGCCGATAGGGGTGATGGTGGTGGTGGTGGTTGGAGGGGTGGAGAAATTAGCTGCATAGTGACTTCAATCTCAGTCAAAGGAAGAAGAAGAAAAAAAAAACCTCGTGAAAGAAACAGAAACATAACAGCGTGCAGGGGAGGGGAGAAAAAGTGCAGCGAAACTTTAAAGAGCGTGCACATGGAGGCCCAGCTGATGAAACCTGAGACAAGGCAACTTTGTGCATTCACAGTCTGCTGGATTAAAACACACACACATTTTTTGTTCAGCTGCACCACAATCTGAACCAGAACTAAACATTTAAAACCCCCAGATGAGGCTGCACTGTATTATTTCACAGTCTCCTTCTCCTCATAAATCCACTGGTGTTTGCAGAAAGAAAATGGTTGCTTGGAGGTGTCGCTTCATACATGAGCCTCTGCAATGCGACTGCACACACACACACACACACACAGCAGCTTTACAAAGGGGGAGTCTCATGGAGGGGGGAGAAAAACTCTGATCGGCCATATCGACCATGCAATTCTGCAGCAGAGGTCGAACCCCAAAGGCCTTTTTTGTGATCTAATCCTCCCTGTAGTGCTGCTGAAAAGGGAGTTATCTCCCAGCAGGTTCCTTCTCCTACTGCTGCAATATCTCAATATCTCAAATAAATAAATCCACCGGGACAGACTGTACACAGCTGGGCATAGAACCCAAACAACAGGAAAGTGAAGCACATTGTGCTCCTTCAGACACCAGCTCCACTATTCTGGGGTTAAACTCTAACACATCGTTCTATGGTTGTATTTACAATAACTAAAAAAAACCCATGACAGGAGCAGAATCGAGATTCTCAAAGGTGAGTTTGATTTGTCCAACAGTGGAGTCTCCGGGACATGTGCTCGGGGTTTAAAGCGCAGGATTTAAAGAGAACTGCTCAGCGTGGGACGAAATGGAAGCCGAAATAGCTGAGCCATGGCCGACGGGTTCGTCTTCACGACTCCGGGAGAGGAAGGACATCGAGGAACGAACCAAAAAAAGGAGGAGGGAAGACAAGAGAAACGGTTAACACTTTGCCAACTGGCATTTCATTAAAAACACCATCCAGGACGTGCGAGCCATCCGCGCATCAGCCGTAAAAAACGGCTAAAGAAAACAGCCAGGCAACGCTGTAACCCCCTCCCTCCCATCTCCTCCTTCCTCCTCTTCTCCTCCACCACCACCTCCTCCTCCTCCTCCTCCTGCTGCTGCTGCCGATGTTCAAACAGCCTAAAACATGTCTGGTGTCGAAGAAAAACGCCGCAACACTGAAACCAAATAAACACCGCTGTCCCTTTAAATTATAAAAAAAAATCCCAGGCGACGTGAACATAACTCGGTGCCCTCATATCCTCGGCGGGATCTGAGCACCAGTTGTGGCCGCTGGTCACCTCCGCACCGCCCGGTGAAAGTTTATGCCTTTTCATGGAGCACGAGCAGAAACTTGAATTCAGACCAAGCGCGTGGACGAGGGAGGAGAAAAAAAAAGATGGTTGTGTACTCACGTATTTCTTTTGAATAATATTCCTCTTAGGTCTTTCCTTGCTCATTATGCAATCCCAGAATGATAAATGTTGGCTATAGAGAGAATGGCCACATGAATGTCTCTTTTCTTTCACTCTCGCCTCTCCCGGAGCACCGAGCACCAAGTGACGATTTAAATCCCCGGCTCGCAGGCTGCTCGCTGCACAATTCCTCCTCCTCCTCTCGGCGGTTCCCCCTTCGACCGGGGGCTTGAAAACGGACAATAATCCCAACGTGGAGCGACTAGGGGTCGACGGCGAGGAGCGGAGAGGCACCGGAGCCCGACTCGGTGTGCGTGAACATGGTCAAAACAAACGCACAACAACAATAAGTTCCATTCGACAGCACAGCTCGGCTTCTCGTCTCCGCTGCGCACTCACTCCCGGCGCTTTTCAAATACATGAATATGCGTGAGCTGGCGACATCGAGTCACATCCTGTGTGAGGTAAAAGCGCGACGAGAAGGTAATAAATAAAGAAAAATAAAAAATAAAACGCCAGGTCACGTCTCTTTTCGAGCCTTTTCTATCGGCTGGAGCCTGTGGTCTCGACGACAGAGCTCTCCAGCGGCACTACTGCTCTGCCGAGTGAGAGCAGCTCCTTTCTTCCACAGCCTCTGCCTCTCAGCCTATCACGGGCCGCGGCCGTCAGCGGCAACTTTAAATCCGCAGCAACAGATTTCACCGTAACACCCCCCTGTACGGACCACGACCGGGTTTAGGCCCTTTAAACACGATAACCTTGACGTTCACCTGGTTTTACACGGAATACTTCAATCTCACGAGTCAAATTGGATTAAATTTAATAATTTATATCAGTTTAAAGATCTAAACCATGTGAAAACACATCTATTGGTACCAGGAGGTAGGAATAGAGCTGAGGACAGGGTTAGCATCCACTCCAGGACCCAAAACCAGAAGCTATAAAAGGTTTGGTGCCCTTCAACTGCTCAACTAGTACTGAGAACAGTGAACTAGTACTGAGAACAGTGAACTAGTACTGAGAACAGTGTTTCACTACAGGAAACACTGTTACATTCAAACCAGTATCAAAGAACCAGTGTTCTTTTTAAGTCACATAACAGAACCAGAAGGGTTAGGAGCAACACTTGGATTCTAGTCAACATCATGTAATGATATAATTACCAATATCACACATTTATTTTTAATTTAATTAAATTTATACAACTATTTACAGTGGGACCTAGAACTAGTGTCTTGAGAAAGACGTGTCTTTCTACCACAAGTACTAGACTCAATCATGTATTTCCAGTTCATAACTGAATAAAACCAACCAGGTAAATTACGCCCAAGTCTGATTATATTTTATTAAACTGTGTAAATTGCAAAACCAGCAAACGAGAACTAGTGTCTTCCAGTCCCCTGGTCTTCTGTGAAGTTGATTGTGAAGTGATTTTTATCGCAATGAATAATTCACATTTGTAGACGAAGAAGTTGAAAAGAATCCCTGGACTGAACGCCAATAACCAGGCCAGAAAAAAGGCCAACACTAGGGGGCAACACAGTGAGTGGGAAAAACAACTTTAAGGGCAAAATAATGTATTACACTAAAGTCTTCGACTGAAAATCTAGAGGCTACAATGTCACAGTGTTCTTCTTTTTTACATGTATTTTTTAATTACCTATTTTTAATTCCAAGCGCTTTTGTAATTTAGGGGTAAACAGACACATTTCAAAAATAGCCAAGTCCCAGAGGAGGAAACAGAGGACAAAGAGTGGCAGTTTCAAACTTTTTCATGCAAATGAGAGTCTTCCATCCCCCAGCAGGGTTATGCATGAGTGTTTTTAGGATTTATGCTAATAGGAAGACACATAGGTGTCACCGATTATTATTCACTTTTTGCTGTTCTGTCAATGTTAGAAGCAGGATTAAACAAACCTCACCAAGACTTTTCATAATCTTAAAATCTCCTGACTTTAACAAGCAAGTCGTTCCTTTAGCCCCAACCCAGTGGACAACTGTCAAGTCCCTCCCCCAGATTTGAGTGATTGCTTCAAACCTCCTCAGAAACTCATTACATCACTATGACTTCTATGAAACTGTTCTTATTGAACAAAGGAGACACCAGGACAAAACAGAACGGTTTACAGCAAGGAAAGAAAATATTGACTGAAATATTTGCCTTACTGCCCCTCCACCCACACTGCTGTGTGTCCTCTGGGGGGACATGCCCCCTACATTGGGAAGCACTGCTCTACATGTTGATTTTAGCTCCAGGAAACAAACACCAAACCTGATGGTATAATTTCTGTTTGTCTGTTGCTGAGTCGCAGGGGTAGTTGGCACCACCCAAATTATATTGCTTTGCAATATGAGCTTTGCAGACCCAAGTCCACTTCCTTGACCACTTGGCCACCACTGCACCTTTGTTTATTTTGATGGATTAATTTATTATTATTAATCATTTTTATTAAGTGTGTGAACAGTTGAAAGTTTGCATCCGTTAACGAGCTCCAGACATACAACTTCAAAGAGCATCAAACCAACAAACTTTTGTTTATGTCTCGTCTTTCCCTCCAGCACATCTGTCTAAAAGTGCGTTATTTTTCTGAGAATAAAACCTCCTGTAACGCAGCATCTCATGCTGAGCCAGAGAACAGGAGGAGGGAACAAGAGCAGATGAGTGACCAAGAAACGTTGAAAGCACCTTCACTTTCTCCCTGAAGCTCTCTAAGCTGACCCATAATCAATCTCCAGCATCCGCACATTCATGCTGATTCCATTATCATTCATGTAACGAGGAAGAGCTATTGATCGCCCCCCTGTGTTTGATGTAGATTTGGCAGAACGTGCCAAATGATCAAGGCACTAAACTTAGCCATGAATGCATGAACAAAGACACCAAATCAATGAGTGGACGGTCGATCTTCCTCAACGCAGCCGAAGTATGATTTCCAATCCTTCATTTAAACTAGAATCCACAGACGGTAAACAATTAGAGTTTGTACTTGCAAAAACAATTCTAACATATTCTGATCCGACTCTGACACATTGATGATTAAAAAAAAGTCTTGACTGTGTCCGACTGTGTCTCAGTGGTGTGGAGTATTTTGAGATGTTGCAGTGTAACACTCTGCCTTTAGCCTCCATTATCCTGCTCTCTCTGGGGATTCACTGAGGTCTTCTGCCCTGCTGGTGTTGACATTTAGGCCAATGTGAATCAATGAGAAAATATCAAGAAGAGGTGCCTGGATTCTCAGCACAAAAAAAAAAACATACTTAATATTGGGCTCTCTGGTTCATTGCAGGAGTGCATTAAGTTGGAAATTTGGATTAAAATTTAACAAATTAAAACTGGCAGGATTCTATCAAATATTGGAAAGAGGTCTAAAGAAAAATAAACATTTGGACAAAAAATTGCCAAGTTTACCCTTCAACAAAATAGATAAATACAGTTAACAGCAATATAAATGCAATATGGAAACAAATACCAGTCCAAAAGTAGCAAAAAGGTTCAATCTTACACAGAAAAAAAAGTCAAAAAAAAGCCCACAATCTTCTTCTCTTCCTTTCAGCTTGTCCCTTTTTTTTAGGGGTTGTCAAAGCGAGTCAACAATTTTCATCTCTCCCTGTCCTCTGTGTCCTCAACTCTAACACCAACTACCTCCATGTCCTCCCTCACTGCATCCATCAATCTCCTCCTTGTCTCCTACCTGGTAGCTCCATCTCTAGGATCATTCTTCTACCAACGTGTCTCCACTGTCCCTCCTCCAAACCACCTCCATCTGTCTTCTCCAGCTTTGTCTCCAAACCTCCCTGTCTGTGTTGTCCCCGCAATAAGCTCTTGAAATCCAAGCGCTTCACAAAAGGAGAATTTTAGAAAAGACCAAACCTTGTTCAAATGCTAATATTGTGTCCAGGACCAAATTTCCTTGTTAGTGAAGACAAAACAAACTGAAGGCCATCTGTGCCTGACCGACTCAGGAGGTCAGCTGGTCCACTTTTGGAACCTATAACACCAGACCACTTGATATGACACCAGCGAACTGGACCAGATCGCACTCCAGCTCTACGATCCTCTGTGTGAAGTCACGGCTGCAGCAGTGTGTTGGAGTCAGGACTGAGCTACGGCCCAGAGACGCTGCCTTTTATGAGAAACAGAACCGAACAGTTGAATCGTTAATTCCGTACGCAGTCCAGCTAAAGAGGGTTTTTGTCTTGTTTATGCGTGTCCTTGAAGGGACAGCAGGGTTTTTACAAGTGCTGTTTGGACGGCTTCATGCTTGTATAAATGACTGAGACATTTACACCCATGAATTTAAGACGGCGTGAGTGAGTGTGTGTTTTGTGTGTTGCTGTAAGTGTGTGACAGAGAAGGCCAGGGAATGATTAGAGCTTTCACTCTCAATGTGGTTAATTGCCCAGTGAGGCTTAGCAGACGGTGCTGGCTAGATTGATGTCCGATAGCCAAGAGGAGGAGGAGTCGTCAGTGTTTGGTCCTCCCTGTGTGTGTGTGTGTGTGTCCAAAGTTGGGTGGGGTTGATGTGGCGTACAAAATGGTTCATAAAGAGGAACAACAATGGCCAGAACAATCCTGGAAGGCTGTGAATGGTCCAATAATGTACACTGTGGAGGAGGAGAAGGTGGAGAAATAAAGTGTAGTCGCAGCTGAGGACGACACCAGAAATGATGGAGTCGTCACTGTCCCTCTTTGTTCCCTCTGTCTCCTCTTGTTTGTCATTTCTCTTACCAGGTTTTCTGGACCATGAGACGGACTTGGAAACCATTGGTACTCTCATAAATCAACAGTGTGTCTTATAACGTGGTCCAGTTCTATTGGGTCAATTCAAGATGTGTTCACTGACCTTCTGTGCCACCAAAAATATGTCAAAATGTTGAAGTACAGCATTGGTAAGCTCTGAAGTCACACCATCTTGATGTTACTGCACTATACTGTGTTTGAACAGCAAAGAGTGATGTTCACTATGAAAAGAAAAATGTCACTGGTTATGAGATATGTTGATGAAGAGGAGGCTCTCAAACTCTGGAATCAAAGTAACAGCAACCAGACCAACTTGGATAATGACGAGAAGGAAGAAGGTTGGTGTCGAAATCTGTTAAACTTTAAAATTCAGACACTGAAGATTTGATGGATTTATGGAAAAGGAGGGAAATGAAAAAAGTGAGTGTAATAGTTGTTTTTTTTGTCTTTTCCAGCTAAAGAGTCTGAGTTTGACTGATCTCCCTTTTATGTGTTACTTAATGCGCCTTATAGTCTAAAAAATACAGTTATTTGCCTATTACATCACAGTCATGTTCTCCACCCGTCCTTCAGAGGTGGAGTATTCCTGCACTGATGTCAGATGGTGGCAGCAAACGTGTCTGTAAATGGAAATTAGACGAGGAGAGATGGATTCTGCTCGTGGACTTTTACGGGAGGATCTGCGAGCTCTGTTTCTAATCTTTTATTCTTTAGTGGAGTTCATAAAATGATGTTTATTATGGAGAAACACTGGCAGAGCGTGTGTGTGAGTGAGTGTGTGTATAATGAGCCCACAGTGTGTGATAGAGCAGGACACGTTGGCCACAGAGTTGGCAGGGAGGTGTGGACGATAAGGAAGCAGTAAAAAACATGGCTTATTACATTTTCTCCTTCACACACAGACTAACAGGAAGAGGCTGAAGATAATGACAACCAGTCGTTCAGGGCCAAGAGGAAGTGAGAAGGGGTTGAGGATATAAAATATATATATAATGTATTGAATTCTGTTCTTTTTCCATCAAAATCCCTAACGTTAAATCCAAGCTTTGAAGGTTCAGACAGACGTTGTGATCCTTAAAGGAGAAAATAACTATTTCATCATCGATGAGTGAGTCTGGTCCTTCTGGGAGGAAAACAACTCCATCTGGATGTTTTTAATCTCATCTAAATAAAGTTCTAATAAAGGTGATGTTTTTTTCAGGAAAATTAAAATGTTCATTATTAGATTTCCAACTGTGTGATTAATTTTCATTCATAGAAATTTGTCTAAAAAATGAATATTGAAATGTGTTGTTCACTTGTCAGGATGGCTGAGCGGTCTAAGGTGCCAGACTCAAGGGTTCAACCTTCCCGTCAATGGGACTTCTGGTCTCTGAATGGAGGCGTGGGTTCGAATCCCACTTCTGACAAGACTATTTTGGGGTCCTAGTGGTTAGGAACTGGAGGGGGTTCCAGGTTTGAATCCACCAACTGCCAGATTACCACTGAGCGAAACATCGTCTCCACTGTTCACTTTGCAAAAAAAAAACTCAAAGAAAGCACTCTTAAAAAGTTTTTGTTTTTCCAGACAAATCTTTCTTATTTAGGGGCGGTGGTGGCCTCGTGATGACTTAAATATGTACGACTGCAGGTTCAACTCCATCACATGATTTTATCTGTTCACCCGGTAACAGATAAATGGTTAAAGACGAATGAATAAATCTTTCTTTTTTAGAAGAATCTGCTTCATAAAGGAACATATATCTAATCCTAATATATCCTGAGGGTTAAAAATCCTTTGACCTTTAATCCCAACATTTAGTTTTATTACAACGGTGAGGAAATCAAACAACATGTACTTTGTGTTGAAAGGAAACTGATAAAGTCGTCATGTTTTTCCCTCCCGCCTGTTGTTAATGATAATAATGGCAGACACAGCGAAGGTTACGCTGGTTTTAAATTACTCTGAAATTTGAATCTTGTAAGTAGTCTCATTAAAGTGAGGTTAACCTTCTCCTGAGCCTCCCACCCCTCACACCCACACCTCCTCCTCCTCCTCCTCCTCTACCTCCTCCTCCCCATCGGGTGTTCAGGGACTCGTTGAAATCACAAACACAATTTATTTCTTTTGAAAACCCGTCCTATATGCACACACAAATGCACACCAGCCCTTCTGATGGGACTTGAACGTCCCCACTCTACTACCATGGATAATTGGACACCTTGAGTGGAAAAAAATCCCCTGTTGAAACCAAACAGGCAGCAGCAGCAGCAGAAGAAGAAGAAGAAGAAGAAGAGACTCCGATCATGGTTGTCAAATGCACAGTAGAGGCAGATACGGGTTGACGTAGGATTATTCCACCGGAAAAAAATCCTTTTGACGGAGGTTCCTGCTAATTCCACTCACATGTTGACTATCTAATTTCCTGAGTGCTGGTGGAGGTGGTGGTTGTGGTTGTGGCAGGACATGATCATCAGGAGGAACATCCACGCCCTGAGGCTCCAGGGTGAAACTGTCCTCAGGGCACGTAACTAGGATCATCATGATTCTCCCCTTGCCCTCAGTTGACCCATCTGGAAGCTAAATGCAAAAGCGTCTGAAGATCAGAGTCCTGGGATGACTCGCTCGCACTGCTGCCCCCTCAGGGCAGTTGTTGTGTTTCACTAATGAGGCAGTGATCCCTGGTCTCACCTTGACACCACAAACCCTCATGGAACGAACTCACAATGTTCTTCAAGTGTAAGAAACCATGAGTTTTCTGACTCATCTTGTTGGATGAAGACAACAGTTTTCAGTAGGATTTTAGCACAAGATGTTGATGCTTTTTAGTAAAAGGAGTGAGAAAAACCTAGAAAGTTCCATGCTGGGTCTCATAACGACTACTAGAAGGTTCCAGGTTTGATAATATCGAGCCTTATGTGTGTAAATGTACATTAAGAAGGTAAGAAAAGGAGAAAACATTCAGTGCAACAGTGGGAGTGACCCCCTGCAGTCTAGGTCTGCGGCAGAAAGAAACAAGATATGACTAGAATCTGAATCCCTCTCCAGGAGACTGCGTGTTCCCTTGGGAAGAACAAACTACAAAAAACATCACTGGGCCAAGAGTAACACAACTGTAAAACAGGTTTTTCAAATACTAATCATTTCTTTTGCAAATGCAAATATTTGTCACGGTGGAGACACGTGCAGACAGCTCAGTAAAGGACTTGTTCTTGACAGATAAATGTTGTCTCTATACCTGAAGATACTGTATTTCCTTCAGGGTTTAATGGACTTTTCCAGTCCTTTCTGCACCACCTCATGGTCATTGTCCTTTTCCTCCCCTTCTAGATCAATGGTGAACCACGTGTACACAGAACCCTCAGGTTTCCTCATTTAATCCATGCCTCCTGAGCGTAGCGCCACCCTCAGGTTTCAGTTCATTCCAGTGAAATTCATTCATAAACTCCACTGTAAATCCAGTTTAACTGTTCTGTTTGTCACCATTTAACGCTCCCCTCAAACCAGTCTGGACTGGAGTGCAGCGTGGATGAGTGTCTAAGCGTGAATCACTCATGAGGAACAAGCGGCGATGTAGCGCTGCCAGGTCTCTTGTGTGTATCTAGCCACACAGAGAGTAATAGTGCCCGACCACAAAGGCTCAATAGGCCAGGAGAGACCGGCTGACTCATGTGGGTCAGGACCTGCCACAGGTGGGGGATCCCGAGCTGAATAACATCCCTCCCTGACAGTAGGCAAGCCGCAGACTTGGCGCCCCCTTTTCACCCGCCCGGGACACCTGCACGGGACACAAAAGCCCCCCTTCCACCGCTCTTTCAGGGCATGAGCAGCGAGGGGAACAAGACATGGGCAGGAACGCAGCGAGGGGAAAAGGACCGGGGCTGGATGGGCAACGATGGGGGGGAGGAAGGGGAGGAAGGGGAGGAAGGGGAGGTGGCAGGCTCAGTCGTAGCCGTGCGGAAACAAAGTAAGACAAACTGGAGCCACAGCAGGGGAACAGCTGGAGCGCACGGGGAGCTGCTGACTGGGTGGTCCGAGATCCAGAGAGGGTGTGAGATCGCAGGAGAAATGAGTGAGGATGAAAGACACGGAGAGGGTTTTGGTCGGGACAGGGACGTTGGAAATAGAAAGAGAAAAAAGGGGGGAAAGAAAGGAAAGGAAAGGAGTCTGGAGAGAAGGAGGCAACTACTTGTGATTTCACCCCTTATCCCTGCAACTATGGCAAATCGATGCACATCAATATCTAATTATTCAGAGGAACCTCGACTCCAGTACAGCCATTAGCTGAGGAAGTGTAAGAACAGACGCAGGGACAATCACTTTGGGTCCAAAAGAAGAGAAAGGGTCCAAATCTCTCAGTATTTTTTATCCTGAAATACACTTTAGAAAATATTTTGGTTATAAGTCTCTTCATTTTAACCTGAAATAGTGTTTCTATGAGAAGAATTTAATTAAAATTGCCATCACCGCTGTTAGAGCGCTGGTCATTAGGAATGCACTGGGCCACCGCCTCCCAAAAAAAATGAGGAGCGTTCACTGGCACACAGCGAGGCAATTTCCCTCTGCCTTTTTCATAGTGGGCTCAAGGCACCAACATGGTTTGCATGATAAAAAAGGAAGGTGAGTCATGCGGGAGGTCTGTGCATTTGCATATCCCCAGGGTGCGTGGCGTAATTTAGCTACATATGTCCCTTCGCTAATAGGCTGGAGTTGGCTTAACGCAAGGTTTGTGTTTTTGGAAGCGACCTGGGTTGATTGTCTATTCAGATTCACAGCCCTGCTCTGATTTGCAATTGAAAGGCACGTAATTGTACTTGAACTAACTGAATAACTATAGGTTTTTTTAGGGCATGGAGGGGGAGAGGATTTTTTTTTTCATTTTTTTTGTTCGCTCCATGCGAGTGCATTATACCACGGGATCCACTTAATGAAATATTGTTCAGATTGTTGAAGCTCTGGTGGCTTTTTGAACACGATGATTGATATTCTGCATATGTCGCCCAGCACTTTAACATCACATGCTCCGTGTACAGAAGGACGAGTCACTTTGAAGCTGCAGACAAAAACTATTTTGGTGCCTGGGTGGTTTTAGAAGTGAGTCCCTCTGACAGGAGGCCCTCGATATTTATACTGTAGATACTGTAAACCAGCATTACCTGACATTTTTTTTGCACCACGGAGCGATTAAATGTCTCGTACTATTTTCACGGACCTGTCGTTACGTTGTGGCAGATAACTACCCCTCAATAAAATTTAATTTCCAGTGTTCTGAAATATTTTCCTACCTATAAAATCTTCCTACCTGAATTAACTGTGCAACAAGGATTTCTCAAGTCCACACAACCTATAATTTTCTCCTACCAGACCAGTATAAAAAGTTAGAATCTTGTATCATTTAGAGTTTATTGTTGTTGTCTTCACTGAGAAAATATTTCCTAATCAAATAT
>JAFBJS010057703.1:149908-168042 GCA_016785265.1 Paraplagusia blochii
CCAGGTAGGAGACAAAGAGGAGATTGATGGATGCAGTGAGGGAGGACATGGAGGTAGTTGGAGTCAGAGGAGAAGATACAGAGGACAGGGGGAGGTGGACATTGTTGACTCACTGTGGAGGAAGAGAAGAAGCTTTATATTTGACGTATGTTTGCTATATTTTGGTGGATCTCATTGAAGCCTGTGGGTTTTGTCATGTTTATTTTTTCACTTTAAAAGCAGCTGAAACATTTTTAGAGTTTTTTTTTTAATGGAGATTGATTTTAAAGGCACTCTGCTTCAAACGTCCTTTTAATTTCGTCCATGTCCTGTGTTTTCATTCCCATACTTCTGCACGCAGCTTGGAGCGTGTCCAAGGATTGTATGTTTTAGCTCTTGATTTTCTAAACATTCAATGGCAACTGAGGTTGGAGCTAAAAGAGAGAGAAAGGACGTGTCCCCGCAGCTCAGTGTGTCTCCCTCTGGAAATGATTACAGCTGTTGGTGCAGCTTGGAGCCATTACTGATGTACACTGATGAAGTCCCATTTGTTTGAAGTGCAAGCACTCGGTCTAAGCTCTCCGGCATGTGTGTGTGTGTGTGTGTGTGTGTGTGTGTGTGTGTGCATCTGTCCATCCTGGTGTGTGAAATCTCCTTCCCTTTTCCTTTCAGCTCAAGCCAACGCTACTAAAACCCGTGGCATTTACCGAGCTGGAAATAAACTCTTTAAGAAATGTGATTCCCTTGGACTTCAGGACGCTTCCGGTCGTCAGATCCATGTCACCAACTCCCAGTTTAAGTGTAAAATGTTGTGTTTGGCAGCAGACGCCGTTTGTCGTTTTGCGTGGCCTCCGTGCTTTGACAAGATAACATCCTGTCCTGACAGTGTTTTAGCTACAGGACGTCAGTCAAAAGTCGGCGCTCGCTGAATGAGAGGCGTGGAAATTTGCTCGTATTCCTCGGCACATGCTGCAGGATTTTGAAACAAATGAGTTGAATCTGGAATATATTCCGCGAGCGTCTGCTGCAATCCTGCTTTCAAACAAAGAGACACGTAACCAACTCTGTTCTGGTGCTTTTTGGCCGATGGCTAAAAAACTGAAACTGGTCTTTTTCTTCTCTAGTTGAAGACATGTGTGTTTTATCGGCTGATGTGAAACATTTGCCCTTGGACTGAAAATACCCTGGATGTGTGAAAAGAAAAGTAAGAGCCTGAAACTGGGACTTGGAGTGATTTATGAATCAACAAACATCCAATTCTATCATTTTTGGAATTCTGTCAAAACATTTGAGCAACACAACAAACATGTGGTGACTCCTTACCATCATAGAGGGGGTGTCACAGTCAGTGTCACAGTGGGACACGATTAAAAACCGTCTTAAAGTCACAGGTCAGACTGAATATTTAGTGAAAAATAACTTGTAAATATTTCCTCATCTCCAGATATTAGATGCAGGGGCGGTCCTAGGGTCTGTGGGGGCTCTAAGAAAGATATTGCTGGGGCCTGTCAGTGCCTTCCCCTAGTGGTCAGAGGCCCAAGCAACAGCCTTGTCTTCAATTGCTGTCCCTGATAAAAATTTTTTGGAAACCTTGTATCTGGATCTGGACAAAGACCAAACATCAGTAATACTACAAATCCTTCCAGTTGAAAAGGCTTTATAGGCTTTTTAATGATGGACCAACTCTAGGACGTGACCTAACCGTATGATCTAGCGGGCCAGATTTGGGCCCCGGGCCTATGTTTGACACCTCAACAATCTTTGCTTGGATTCAATCATTTTGGAATGATAGGTAAAAAACCTCAGGATTATAAAAATTAAACCAAATGTTACATCAAGTTGTTAATATTTTCAGTTTCTTTCCTGAGTTAAGACTTCAACGTCAAAGCCGTCAGGGACGCCTGAAAGACGTGTCTTCAGGCGTTAGAAGTTGCTGACTTGACATCAACTGGCTGCTCTTCATGAAGCATGAGCAGCCGTGGTCACCTGAAGTCCAGCAGACTCAGCCACAACATCAGCTTCCCCGGCGCCCCCTCATGTCCAGGCCGAGTCGTCACGATTGTTTTTATTGCTGCACCTTTTGACCTCCACGCAGTGACAGGCGTCATTGCTGACGGCAGAAGAACGAGGGAACGCGACACAACTGTCATGTCGCACGTGTCTGAGACAACAGGCTAATTTCTGTTGACTACTGTGCTGCTAATTCTTTGGCAGACGTCCAGAGTTAAGGCCACGATCCAGCTGAGGAATTTTCCGAGCTATTTTTATTCCATGTGAGTTTGTCGTCCTTGCTCCTCAATCAGGTCAAGAATGCTGTAAATCCACTCCTGCGCCTCAGGCAGCGGCTCCATGACGTCCTCACCGCTGTAACACACGTCAGGAGCATCTTTTCATAAAGTTGTCCAGCTGTTGTGTCCATGGTGTCTGTTTGCTTCAGTGTGGATCGTCCAGAACAGCAGAATAGAACCTTTAAAAACCTCCTTCTTCTCGTCTTCTTCTAGACAGATGTCCTTTCTCCACATGATCCACAGGAGCATGTATCCAACAGCAGGAGGTTTCCTTCTCTCTTCTGTCCGTCTGAACAACAATAAACAGTGGAGTCGCTCACATATGGTCGGGTTCAGATGTAAATGCATCAGTACAATAATAAACAGACTCATCGTTCAGAGAAGGGAGACACTCCTGGATGGATTCAGACACGATCATTTCCACAAAAGTTCATACGCCTCTCGCCCAACGATTATGTCTCTTCTTAAAGACACTGTTGTTCAGGATAATTATTTTTCCTGCAGACCAGTAGTTATTGAGCGGGTGAGGAAAAATAAAGCTCTGACTGAGGCCTGTGATAATTTTCTCATTGTCGTCCTGTCATGGGTTAACAAAGCCAGAGTTTGTGCACCGCACGGAGGAGGCCCGGGGGGGGCAGGGGGGGTTATTTAAAGGAGACCTGAGGATGTCCTCACTAATGGATGATGCACTTTACTCAGTGGAGCACAATACTGTACACTTCTATTTAGATTCAAATTATGCCATTTGAGGATCAGCGGGTGTGTGAGGACGAGAGAGAGAGACGGAGCGAGACAGAGGGAGACAGAGGGAGACAGGGAGAGACAGGGAGGCCCCTCTTTCTGTGGCTATTGTAGTCAAAGAGGTTGAGCCCCTGTAAAAAATGCAAGACAAAGGCGGAGGAGAGCAGGAAAAGCCTGCTACTTCTGAACAACACACACACACACACACACACACACACACACACACACACACTCAGCTAATTACACGTGTCACACTGCTACAAATGCTTGGCTCTTATTGTGGAACCACAAGTCGGCCCGGCTATAAATACTGGAAAGTAAAAAAGTCACCGTGAAAAGAATATGTTGATTTAATTGATGTAAAACAACTAAAGATGAGAAGTCGTCCTTCCGTCCTTCCGTCCTTCTGTCCTTCCGTCCTTCTCTCTACTGTGGAAAATGCTGTAAAAGCCTGAAGAGAATTCTTCTGATAAATGTCATCATCACAGCAGGAGGACGCTCTGAGGAGCATCCAGCCTTTTCTCCTCCTCTCTGGAAGTCTGGATCTGACGGCACATGTTGAGACACTCTGGAGTGTCTTCCTTTCAGCCCACTGCTGCAGCCTGCTGTATTATCAGTGTGTAGCGGTGGTGAGTCTGGTGAGTTGCTAATGATAGCTTTGTCCTTTGCCACAGACTAAATCAAGGCCTGCTGGGTAAACCAACATGGCGCGACCACTTAACCCTAGTCTGCCCCCCCGCCGCCAACACAAAAATTTCTCTGTATTTTTATGCAAATGTGAGGGAACCACCTGACCACCATGTTTCCAGACCCACGTAGTCGACCACAGCACTTGTTCACAGTAGAAAATATCTCTAATAACTTCAATAACTGTGTCTTTGTCCCACCTTTGTCATCTTCATGCACGTTCTGCTTTTGCCATTTTCCACGGGAGAGAAAATCATGGAGGTGTTTTTGCATCAGAGTCATCATTCATCATCCTGGTCCTTCTGTGAGCCAGGAGATTACTCCAAAAAGCTCTGAAACTCCATCAAGATTATACTCGCAGAGTTTCGCAACATCCATCTGCAACGTCTGGAGGCGAATCAAACCCCGAGCTTCGATTTGTCTCCATAATGTGAAACTGTCAACAATTCAGGGCCCTGGAACAGAGACGCCGAGGAGACGTGGTCTCACAAGAGCGACATCAGAGCAGGCCTGGAAAGGGTCATGGTGTGTGTGTGTGTGTGTGTGTGTGTGTCTGAGTGCACAAAGTGCCTGAAGGCTCCAGGTGTGTTCACCTGTCTGCTCCTCACATCCCTTCAAGGAGAACAAAACAGTGGCAAAGCACTCTAGATGCCCAGAGATCAGGTTACCAGAGATCTGTCTGTGTTTATCAATGCTAATGAAAACACACACACACACACACACACACACACACACACACAGGCACGGACATGTGCACGAGGTCTGTGATCCATGACATGAGGAGGAGGGAGGGAGGGACGTGATTGATGGTCCTGGTCTTAGAACCTGAGCAGGTAGAGTTACAGGTAGATGTGGGCGGAGTTTGCAGTTGCAGTCAATGTCACTGCAGAAATGTATCAATGTATAGGTGTAAAAATCAGGCCCGGGGGCCAAATGTGGCCCGCAGTGTAATTCTATCTGGCCCTGCAGATAAAATCAATGGTGTTCTAGAGTTGACCCACCAGTATATGGACCTTATATATGTGGACCTTATATAGTGTCAGTATATATTTGTTATATTCATAATACATGCTATTTGTTATACAAACACTGTGTTCTGTAAAGAAAGATTTACATGAAAAATGATCTGGAAAAACTACGAAGAAACAGAATAAGAAACAAACAAACACCTGGAGTCAAACTTTTTGACTCCAGGACCACAATTGGTCCTAGAATTGGACACAGGGACTGAGTCCAGAACAGAAAGATGGATCGTTCATTTAAAGGAAGACCAAGGTCATGTAAAGGTCATGTATAAAACCAATTCTATTACCCTTAATGAAGCCATCTACTGGGGGAATGTATTATTGCAGGGAAAAGGCAGAAGTATAATGATAAAATAATGAATTACTCAATTTAGACAAGGTTGATGGGCTACATGCGGTCCCCGGGCCTTAGTTAGTAGTTGCCCATGGCTGGACCAGACCAATTCTACTGGGTATCAAAGGAAATGACACGGGTTTGACAAAAATACTGACAAATGAAGATAATTGTTTCAACAGAGTGAGTTAATACTCCTCAGGATTATTTTGTTTTGATAAAATCCAGCCATTTATGAAGAAAAAGACCAAAGATCTTGAGACTTGAAACACCTTCAGTGATATGTGGACATGACGTACCATCTGGACATGATAAATGTCAAACACAACCATAGATTGTCCAAATGTTGAACATTCTAAAAGTCTTGGACTCAGCGAGTCCTTGTCAACATGGCTAATAAAAAACATGGACACATGTAAGTAGTTTTGGTCAAGAACTTATACATGAAACGTCTAAACGTTAACAGAGAATCGCAAAAATGCTTCAAAGTCAAAACCAAAGAACAAAGTGTCTTTAGAAAATAATCAAAGCTTGAACCAAACAAAAGCTTTAAAGGACAATATGATATAATGGGATTTTCTGTTTGATCAAATATCTGAGCATCATTGTTGATTTACAGCACATTTACCCATGATGCATCTGTTTCCTCTGACTGGACGTTAGGCCAGTGTTTGCAGAGAGGTTGAAAAATATGTCTCAGTCAATTGTAATTGATCAATAAAGGAGGAACGATACAATCAGCAAAGACAGGAGGAGAGTTGAGGTGGAGGTGGTGGAGGAGGAGGAGGTGGAGGAGGGGCTCGTACTCACGACGCTAAACACTACATTTTCCAAGACCGCAATTTCCTGTTTTCCCAGGCGATTAGGGTGAAGCGTGAGCCCAGAGGAGTCACCGCACGGTCACGTTTCCCCGGGACTTTGGATGAGGTGGAAGGAGGGGAACTGCTGCCCACAGCTGATTACGTTCATGGAGCCTCAAACTGAGGCTCGGGGCCCAGATGTGGCCTGTTCAGTTTGGTAATCTGCAGAGCTTTTCCAAATTCCATAATTGGTTTGTGAAGATTCTCGTCCAAGTCATGATGCCCCCAAAAATGTTTTGTTGTTGGCAACTGGACATCTTGGAGACATCTTAGAGACTTCAGCAACTGAGGAGCTTCATCAGTGTTTGAACTTTCTAAGATCTGGGTCTGTGTCATCAGTTGTCTCCTACAGACCAAGTTTAACTGCTCATCAAGACCAGAGCAGGTGAGACAACAACGATGTGACACGTGAGAAGAAAACTGCTCATCAACATCAGGAGCAGAAGGTGAGGAGACTCTCCATCTACAGTATCTGCTCCACATCCAACCCCTGGAACCATCTACCTGGTCCCTCTGAAGGTCAGATCTGCTGCTAACAGGAGAATGAGATCAATAAAGTTAAAAATATTATTTCCAGGTTCTTACACCTTCCTCCATAATCACCTACATATTCAGGTGGCCTTGATGATGAAAGCTGTGAGTATCTCCTCCGTGGTCCATTATCATCCAGCACTGAGGTTCAAACATTGCTTGGTCATCTGTATCCACCAGCTTCTGTTTCTAATGATACGTCACTTCTGGACCCACTTTGGTCCAGATGACAGGAATGCTGTGGCTGTGAGTCTGTAAATATATGTTCCTATATATTCAGCCACGTCTTCCTGCTAATTCTGCAAGTCTGGGTCTGAAGTTTGCATAAATTGTAAAGTGTCGACTTAACCGTGTTCTCAAGATGTTGTCTCCACGCCAGTGTCAGAATAAATATAGCAGTAACGCTGGTATAATGAGACCGCTCTGGACAACGTCTGGGAAAATTGGGTCCAGACCCGTTGGCTGCCCACATATGACAAATAACCAGAAGGTTCTGTGACTCAGGCACATTCACATCAACGTCCGGAACATTCAGACCAGGGATGATGTCGGCAGTGACCACACGGGTCCATCTGCTCCCAATGAAACAACGCAAACTTTTCCTGTTTGTTTTCATTTAACGTAACACGGCTCTGATGTCTTCGATGAATGGTGTTTGTCACGGGTCTCAAAGTGGACCAGGACTGGGACGGGCCACACAAGTGACCTTAATCCACTCTATGGACGGACGCATAAAGGTTTACACTTGTAAGACACAGAGTCTGGACTCCAGGTGAGGGTCCACAGGTCAACCAAAGCTGACCAAACCATCATGGTGGACAGGAGAGAAGTCTTCACTCTGGTTCTTTGAAATATTGAAGAAACATAAAATGGGAATCATTTACACATCTGTTCTGCAAATGTGAAAAACAAGTCTAATATATTCAATTTATTGACGTAGTTGCTGATATTTTTAACCAGGATGTGATCTTGCAAATACTTGTTGACACTATTGTACTTAATGGTGTAAATCAGTGGTCCCCAACCACTGGGCCGCGGACCGGAACCGGTCCGTGAATGAATTAGTGCCACAGAGAAATAATGTTTCCTTTCGGCCCCATCTGTCTATTACTTTACTACATTTGAAGAGGAAATATTTTCTCAGAGTCATTGATACAAGATTCTAACTTTTTATACTGGTCTGGTAGCAGAAAATTATAGGCTGTGTGCACTTAGGAAATCCTTGTTGTGCCCATGCACAGTTAATTCAGGTAGGAAGATTTTATAGGTAGGAAAATATTTCAGAACAATGAAAATTACATTTTATCAAAGGTATTTATCTGCCACAACACGAGACATTTAACAGGTCTGTGGAGCAACAACCTGTCACAGTGCCATGTTTTTATTCTAGGTAGAACTTGATTAACTTTATTCTCGTTTCCTCTGCTCAAACAGAACTTATTGCGTATTCCTCACATTCGTGGGTGACATCTGGCAACCAACGACTTGATCACCTGACACTGTGGGACGACCTGACTGACTGTGACTCAGTCAGTCCTGACTCAGTGTGTGGTTTCAACCAACAACTTGGTCACTCACTCCTCTCTCCTTCATCGGCTACAACATGGCGTCACGTTGACACCGTGAGACGTCGGAAGTGGAAACCTTAGTCAGTCCTTGTCCCACGGAGAGGAACCAGGACCAGTATTTTCCTGATCCAATTTACTGTAATAACTCTTCTCGGTAAAAAGGAGTAAATGAGCGAGTGAGTGTAATCTGTGGCTGCTTTTTAATATCTGTGTTTCTTTCCTTAGATAAGAGGACATTTGCGAGTCCTGGGAGACGCCATTATCTGATCACAGCCTTTATTGGAGTTTCTCTCTCTCTCTCTCTGCCTCCTTTTATCTCGGTGATTTCATCGTCTCCTGCTCCATCTCTGTGCCCATGTTTCCATCCTCGCCTTCATTCTGTCTGTTTCTTGTCCTTCCTTCTTCCTCACTTCCTTTGTGGTTTGTGTCTTAGTTCATTCCTGCCATGATATCACTCTATTTGAAATGTTGCCCGTTTTTGAACCATTTAAGGGACAATAATGTCCTACTTTGATTGTATTGTATTTAATTTCCTGTTGTATTGAAAATGTTTCCGTGTTTTTTTAATTTATATTCACACACATGATCAACTTTTAGCATTAATAGCTTAACCACGCTAACTAATAAGTGAAGATTATTCAGATTAAACACTTTAAACAGTTTAACAACGATATCTTCTACAGTGGTCCCCAACCACTGGGCCGCGGACCAGTACTGGTCCGTGGGTGAATTGGTGCTGGTCCACAGAGAAATAATGTCTCCCTTTGTCTCCATCTGTCTATTCCTTCCACTTGATCCATACCCATATCAACAAAAGAACTGACCAATAGAATGGCTAGGATTCCATCATCAATAATGAAACTATATTTGATTAGGAAATATTTTCTCAGTGAAGACAACAACAATAAACTCAGAATGATACAAGATTCTAACTTTTTATACTGGTCTGGTAGGAGAAAATTATAGGCACTTGAGAAATCCTTGTTGTTCCGCTGCACAGTTAGTTTGGGTAGGAAGATTTTATAGGTAGGAAAATATTTCAGAATCCCGGAAATTAAATTTTGATTAAATTTAATTTTGACTAAATTAATAATTGAATTTTATTTATTTAATAATTTATCAATGGGGTTTTTATTTGCCACAACGTAACAACCGGTCTATGAAAACAATACGAGATATTTCCAGTTAAAAAAGCTTGTTGAACACTGGTCCTCATAGATATCTGCACAAACTGCAGGGTGATGTTCTCACTGACTCACCTGCAGCTTCAAATGCCACCTGAACATTCAGCTTGGACTTCTGGAGGTTTCAACTTCCCGTCAGACCAAACTCAACCCACAGATGAAGAAAGTCTACAACGACAAGGATGAAAATAAAAATATATCATCTGTTTATGAGGAAGGTGTAAAACAGGTTTGATTTTTACTGGTCCAAGAACCAGGCATGGAGACCCCGTAAGTTGGCCCCAAGACAAGTGACCCCCTCTCTTCTGTCCCCCAACTCCCTGTGGCATAAACCACTGAGAAGAGCAGACAGTGATGAACAGACAAAGAGAAAAAGAAAAAGAGAAGAACAGAGCAGAGAGAGACGGAGAGAGAGACGGAGAGAGAGACAGAGAGAGAGACAGAGACAGACAGAGAGAGACAGAAAGGGTAAAACCAGCTGTAAGCAGCACAATAACAACCAGAGTTTGGCAGACGCTCAAAGCTGCGAGATGAACGAGTGCCTTTACACACACACACACACACACACACACACACACACACACACACACACACACACACTCCTCCACCCCTCCCTGACAAATGAAAAGCTTTTGGTGGTGTAATGCACGGTGGAGACAGAGGGGAGAGGAAGAGGGGGGAGCGACAGGAACAGGGGGAGACGAGGGAGACGGTGGCGCAGGGCGAGGGGACACGGGAAGGATTAGGAATTAATGGGTTTCTGCACCGACTTAATCTGATGATTAGAACAAAATAATGTATATTTCTGAAGTTTCCATTTGATCTCAGTAAGAGGAGGCGGGACAAAGGCGGAGACAACAGCTCCAACAGTAAGAACATCACGGCTCCAACAATCATGGTGTGTTTGAATGAATCAGGTGGGAATGAAAGAAGACAATGGGGGGACATCACAGGACAGGTGGGGGTCCGCGGGGGGGCTGAACCACAGATGAACCCAGGCCCTCAACCTGACATCAGCGCTGTCTTCCATCTTCAAACCCGTAAAAGACCATAAAAGAGGACAACACAGCCTACAGGACAGAGGAAGACATTGATCTTGTTGATGACGCTCCACATTTGGAGTCAATCCTGAGCTGTTGATGTCTTCACGTCCTCCAGGAAACACATGTGAGCCCACATCAGAGGAACAGCTCAGAGTGTCCTGAAGAACAGCAGGGACAGCTGCAGCTGAGGGACACTCACTAACTGTACTCTAGTAATACTCTAGTAATACTCTAGTAATACTCTAGATATGGGACAATATGCATCGTGTACTCGTGTAACTATGACAGTGATACTAACATAAAGTAGTTATTGATATATCAAAGATATGAGTACTGTAGTAATACTGAGGACAGACAGACAGACAGACAGACGGACAGACAGAGAGAGACAGACAGACAGACAGACAGAAAGAAAAAACATGTTCTGCAATAAATGTAAACATTGATGTACTTGTGTAATACTGACGATACTTGTCTTTTAGGAACATTAAGGATGTGGGTGGTGTAGGTGGTGTAGGTGGTGTAGGTGGTGTGGGTGGATGTTCATCCTTCTCTCTCACTGCTGCCTCCAAAACTCTGTGTCAGTTTCCATCAGTCTTTTCATTGTCAGTCCCTGATTGGTGGAAGTGACTCCCATTGTTCTGTGATCAGTTCTATGAACACTCAGCTGGACACACAGTGTTGACAGATGTTTGTGATGTTCGTCCAAGGACGTCTGACCAGAATCACTGCAACGTTTTCATGAAGTCATTCCTTCTAATATCAGGGTCCAAGAATGATGTTTGAGCAGAATCTGTGCAGCTGTTCACCTTGGAACTGATGGGATAAAATAAGATAAAATAAAATAAAATAAAATAAAATAAAATAAAATAAGATAAAATAAAATAAAATAAAATAAAATAAAATAAAACCAGAATCCATGTTGACTGGACTTGACTGGAGCTGAATGAACAGGCTGGGATTTTCAGTCTAAAACTGCCTCCGTCAGGAGTTTGTTCAGCGCTACCTTGAAGAGGCTCTGCACGTCTGGAGTTTCTAGGAACTGAAAATAGGCCACTGGAACACCACCTCCATGTCTGAGGGAGGGGGAGAGAGGGAGAGGGAGAGGGAGAGGGAGGCCCAGCTCCTCCTCCTCCTCCTCTCCCACTGCCGTTCTTTTTTCTTTTTTTAACCCGAGTGTGAAAGGGAATATCCTGCCCCGGAGAGACGGCCCCACATTCCTCTATTACAGATGACAAGTTAACCCCACCTCCCCCTCCACCCCCTCGACGAACACTGTGACCCCCGATCCAGTCCTGCCGACTCTGCAGCCTGCTGTTTCAAACGTCTCAGGTTTCACCCGAGGAAAATCCTTTTTTGGCAAAGCCTCAAATTTAACCCCCTCTCCTCGCTCCGCTTTTTTCCACACACACCATCATTTAGAGTCCACACCTGAGCGCCCGCGCCTCCGTCCTCCCCTCTACGGCCCTGCCCTCGTTGAAATCCTTCCAAAGCCGACTGAAGGTGCTGTGATTGTTGGCACTGGGTGTCCGTCTCAAATTGCTCCAATTAGGCCAGGTGCTCCACTGAGGCGCAGCAGCCCTCCTGTAGCCCCTCCACCCCTCCACCCAGCCCTCCACCCTCTGTCCTGTACAGCTATTATTAATTTGTTGCTTGTGCAGTTGCTCTGACTCTTTGTTTTTGCATTGCGGCGCATTATTGTTACATGAAGTCCTGGCAGGAAGCTGAGGATCCACCGTCCAATCAATCAACGCTGTCCTGTCTGGTCTGCACTCGTCTCTCGCCGCCACAGATTCTGCTACTGTTGCTCACAGCGAAGCACACATCAGGGTTTTGGGGGGGCATCTGCTGGGGCAGTGTGGAGTGGGGGGGTATCCTGGAGGTTACTTCAAGATAAATGATCAGATTTGCCTCCACCCGATGTCAGCGACGGAGAAACTAAGTTGTCAGTGTGTCCCATTAAATACCCATGTGGTAAAATGAATGGTTTACACCTGAGCGGTTCTGCTGCAGCAGTAAATAAGGGGGCGACTAATGGGGCATTTTATTTTCCTGTTTCATCGTCACCAATCAACAGAATTTCTCCAGCTTCAAATGTGTGATTCTGTTGTGGCTTTTCTAATAAAACTCTATAGGACAGATGCAAATGGAAGATTATAGATGAAGCTACTGGTTATTATTATTACTTTATGTCACTAACATTGTCTGTCGCAATTTTTTACTCCATGAAATACAGAAACTCTGCTTTATAGACATTATAAAACGCTTTGTAAGCTTCTGTGGGCCATTCAAAGTGACACAGTGGGCCGCATTTGGCCCCCAGGCCTTGAGTTTGACACACATGGATTAGAGGATGGAGATAAATGAAGTCATAACCACTAGGAAATTAAAAATGAATTTAACTGTTTTTTTCAAGTTGCTTCTTTTTCCTTGTTTTGCCGTTAAACTTCCTTCATTTTCTGTCTTGAAAAGATCAAAGTCAAACAAAGACTATTTTAAGAGAAATATGTTGTGATATTTTGACTCAAAATAAATTCAAATTCAATCCAATTCTAAGATCTGTCGTAGGAACAGAGCCACAGGGGCTGGTGGTGAATGACTTGGACCTGACACACAGGTTTGACCAGGTGTCTCCCTCTTTGTCCTCCATCCTGTCCACTGCATATGAAGAAACATATTTATTTTTTTAACTTTTTTTTCTAAATGTCATAAAATTCCTCATCCATCTTTCATGCCAGGAGGATTGGAAGTCACGGGTCGCCCTAGGACACATCCAGTCATTAGGCCTCACCAACCCCACAGGAGGAATTGGACCACGTCTTCCCAAGTGCATCACCATGTCACCTTGAACAAATCCTGATGATTAAGTGACAAGCACTCCCACGTGAGGACGCCTTATTTCCCAGGAAACCGTGGCGCTGTGTCTCCATCCAATTTTCAAGATGCCAGTCCTTAAATGTTGTGCTGAGGATAAAAACATCTCCACCCTCCCTCTCCGTCTCCCCCTGCCTTGTAAGCAGCACTAATTGCCTTTCATAATTAGCCCAGTGACAATAATCGCTGAAGTGTGTGTGTGTGTGTGTGTGTGTGTGTGTGTGCGCCTGCGTACACATCTCCTGCCTCCTAATAAAGTGGGTCATCAATGAAATGCCCCATATTTAGATCTGACGTCTCACGCACAAGAAAATCTTCTGTCTTCTCAGCTTTCCTCCCAAGTTTTTTTTCATTGTTTCTCCTTTCTCCTCCTCTCACTCCTCACCTCAAAAAAAGTGGGAGTAATGGACAGGTACGTCCAGAAAAAAGCACCATTTCTCTGTGTCCCGACACCAATTCACCCATGGACCAGTACCGGTCCCTAACCCTGTGGTTGGGGACCAGCAGGCTTGTAGTTAAGGAAATGGACTTGGGTCCACAACACTGAATCCCCCTGCATATAGACCAAAGAATCCTCCTTAGGGATGAATAAAGTTCTAATAAGAATAATAATGATAATAAAGTGGATCATCAATGAAAATCCCCATGTTTACAAGGAAAGCTTCTGTCTTCTGTCTCCTTGTCTTCTTCTGTCTTCTTCTGTCTCCTTGTCTTCCTTGGCAGGTTTTTTGCATTGTTTCTCCTTTCTCCTCCTCTGACTCCTCTGCTGGTACCTGCTCACACTGACTGGGAGAAGGAGGTTTGTTCTATATAAAACACATCCCACCAATGGAGTCGGTGCAACCTCAACAACACACGCTGGCATGAAGATGTGAAGAGAAGAGACGGAAGACATGGAAGAGTTTTAATTAGCCTGGCTAAGTAGATGCTGCACCAAGCTGCCGGGTTTCACCCAGGGATTACAGCAGATTTATTCAGGCCTGAGCTGCAGGAGACACTGAGATATGAGATGTTCCAACCACAGCAACAATAGCACCGTAATCACGCTGCAGCTTCCCACAATCCTGGCTAATCTATTCTTGTGTCTTGAAAAAACAGCATCAATTTTATTCCCTCTCATCTGAAAGTCAAGAGCCCCAAACCCCCCCGTCCCCCGTCCCCCTGTCTCTCCCTCTCTGCTCCTCCCCTCCCTCCCCATCCTACTCTCTGCTGCCTTCAACCCTTGTGGGCAATTTAGCGAGGCACTCAGACATGCTAACACAATCAACAATCAGGTCGTTTGCTCTCTCTAATAGGCTCTCTGCTTTTCAGTAAAAGAAGCCACATTGTTTATTTGATTGTGTTCACGGGGGGAGAGTCCGCTGGGGAAGTGTTTGTTACTCGTGGAAGGCGGAGGTGGAGTCAAAGCCGGCGCTGTGTTGTTGTCTTGTGTTGTGCGGAGACGACCACAGGAAGTCTGAAGACTGACGTGCAAACACAGACGATGCAGAGCCTTGAAAAGTTCGTTTCAAACTAAGACGGGGTTTGTGTCAGTCTGTCTTTCCTGTCTGACAGGCAGAGGACAGGAGTGTCCTCAAATAATAAAGCAACGAGTCACTCAGGGACACCGCTCCATTCATCTGAAGTAAACAGGACGTTTTCTTGTCATTTACTTTTATTTTTCCACCACAACTACAACTGTGGTCAACTGTGATCACAGCAGGAGGAATCAGACCTGAAAAAGTTACATTTCAACTGTAAAAACTGTGAAAATTCAATAAAAATCTCTAGTCACTAAGATAATAATCTCTTCACAAAAACAGCTCCGGGCCTTGAGTCGACTCTAAACTTTTCAGCATGTTGTCACCTGTTCAAAAAACTTTCAAAACCACAAAAGACCACACACACACACTCACACACACACTCACACACACTCACTCACACACACACACACTCACACACACACACACACACACACACACACACACTCACACACACTCACACACACTCAGAAACCAGAAGCTTCAGAGTGAATGAACTGCACAGTAATCATTGATAACAGACAACACCTGTTTCCCCTACGAGACTTTAGAAAAACGTATCCTTCATAAATGTGGTTCATCCTCAGAGACTCATCCAGGAAACACTCAGCTAATAATTATCTGTCAACACAACATACTGAAGTGGGCGTGGCCCAACAATCATGTAGCTGTGGATTCAATGTTTACCTGTTCAGGTGATGAAACGTATTGTCACGACTATAAGCCGAACAAAAACGTCTTAGGAATTCTTCAAAATGTGCAGCGTCCCTGTGTGTTGTTGTTGTTGTTGTTGTTAGGTGGACGTAGTAGAGGACACCATGAGAACCTTAAAGAGGCAAGTGTGGGCATGGATTATTAGATTGAGTCTTTCAGTACGGTTCGCCTTATGGTCGTGAAAATACGATAACTTTAGTGACTTTTTTTAATGATTGTATGTCACTGAAATATACTAGAGACGGAGGAAAGGAAGGGTTGGTGTCATGGTCAGTGGACCTCAGTGGTAACCTGGCAGTTGGTGGACTCAAACCTGCAACCCTCAACCACTAGGCCACCGCTGCCCAGAGTGAAACGACAACTGAAGACATGTGGTTGTCTGTGTTTAAATACTGTTGTAATCTCTCGTTAAATAATTGTTTTCTGCAGCTTCGACTGCAGCTCTACTTGGCTGTGCAAGTGAATGGACACACACACACACACACACACACACACACACACACACACACACACACTCCTGGGAGAAGGTGAAGCTCTGACATCAGCTTCTTCAAACAAGCCACAAAGGAAAACATGAGCTTAACGTAAACAGGAGTCGCACAGAGAGGAGTGAGGTGGAGGAGGAGGAGGTGGAGGAAGAGGAGGGAGGTGAAGGCTGGATGGAGCGCACAGGCACCACAATTTACTGGACTATAACTTAATTTGTTGGGCGTGTGTTTAAATGTGTGGGTTCCTGCCTCCATCAGTGTGTCTGTGTGTGTGTGACTCAGCTCACACCTCCTCTCCTCCATCACTGGTGATGGACCTCCTCCTCCTCCTCCTCCTCGTCCTCCTCCACCTCTGGTCCTGGGTCCAGGTCCATGTGTTGGTCAGATTATTTACTGTGTCCTGTTGTTGACCTAAATCACGGTCTTCAACTCTGCTGCTCTCGTTTGTGGAAACTTTTCTTGTGTCTAAAGATGAATTTGTCTGGAAAATCTGACAACAACAAAAATACCAAAAATACCAGTATCCACTGGTCCAGAGGGTTAGAACTACTGGAGTTTCCTCTGACAACAACCAGAACCTGATCAAGTTCCATGAAGATGTCCAGTTGCTGACAAAAAAAACCCTTTTTGGACATCATGATCCGAATGAATGAGAATCTTTGTGGACAAAGACGCTTCAATTACTGCAAAGGGACAAAACCAACCCTGAAGAACTACAGGTGTTTTTGTTGGACGTCTAAGAACTGACCTCCATCTCTTTGTGAATAAAAATTGGTAAAAAACCAAGTTGTTGTTCAAGCCCTGCTCAGTGGAGAAAAGAAAGTGTTGAGTGAAGACACTCACTGTCAGTGGACAGTTGGACTAAGTCCTCAGACCTTGGTCTCCACTCTCCTCCACCACAGCTTTCTGCTCCAGTCAGGTTCTGATTCTACACCACATTGAGGGGGAAGTTGTTGTGTTTATGGATTAGATTTCAGGGAATATTTCAACACCTTAAAACTGGTCAAAGCCACAGTGTTGCATCTTATTAGCATTAGCAACGTCACCGTTGAAAGTCTCTCTGGGCTGTTTGTGGAAACGGAGGGAAAAACAGTCAAGCGACATGACATGAAACAGGACGGGGTAAACGCACGCACAGGGAAAGTTACAAATTAGCCTCCGCTGAGGATTCTGACGTTTCCCTCCTTAAAATGAAAGGCCGGGGCAATTAGCATGAACCTCCCGTCCCGGCTCAGCCGTCTGCCAAGCCAAGCTGAACTTGAAGTGAAGCAGGAGTTTTTCTTACTCTCAGTTTTCTTTTTAATTAACACCTCAGCTTCTCGCTGTGTTTGGGTTTCCTCTGCGGCGGCGGCGGCGGCGTGCTGCTGTCGGAGCTCGGGTTTTTTTTTTCTTTTTTGTCACACCTGTTCAGGCAGCAGGTGTTGCAATCGTTTCTCTGAGGAGGAAAACTAACGTGAAGAAAAATTCCAGAAATAGGGAAGGGAAAAAAAAGCAGGAATCGGAGATCTGGGAGCGTGAGGTAATTTAAACAGAAATGATGGGACGTGTTAATGTAAATAGAGAGAACAAATATTCTTTCATTCTGTCGTTTGAGCTTTTTAAGTTCCAGGTCCAGTCCGTCCGTCTCTTCTTCTTCTTCTCTGTGATTTATGTCCCTTCCATCAGGTAACAAACCCCGTTGTGAGGAACATTAACTATTCAGTTATTCTCTGTTTTTCTTCTCCTTCACACGATGCTTCAGTGTCTGCATTAAAATATGGACCGCGACTGTCACGCAGCTTTCAGGTGAGCACACAGGCAGAAATATACAACCCAATAACAGTCGCCGCCAGACGCTGTATTTTTCTTTTGTTTTTCAAATGAGCTGCAAACACATTTTTTTCCCACTGTCACAGGAGTCGTATTGCCTTCATTAATCTGTGCCGCCTGACAGTTATTTGGTCCAAATGTGATTTGTGGCTGTTGGTTTTGATCGCAGTCATATTGGAAATGATTTGAAAGCGTTACTATTGTAGAAAGCGTTGTCTACAAATAAGCAGGCCAGGACACACTTCTCCGTCTCGGGGGATTTATTGTATCAAAAGGTTTCTGACCATGGCAGGTCCAACACGAATCATCTCATCAGCAGTCTCACCAACAAATCCCAAATACTGATACAGGCGTGCTCTTCTTATACAGTTTTTGGACATTCTCAGACAGTCATATCACACGTCACTCAAGACACCATCTGATCCTGTCCATCCTTGTCTCTCCTAAAGACAATCTCAGCAGCATATTTAACTCCTCCACCTCCAGCTC
>JAFBJS010057703.1:168100-183100 GCA_016785265.1 Paraplagusia blochii
TCTCACATACTGTGGATACTAAACTTTCTGCAATTCTACAGTGACCCTGCACATGAATGTCATCTAACACTTTGTCTGTTCATAACACACAATTCTCCACCACATTACGGCGCCACTTGAATCCGTAATGAATTTATTGCACCTTTATGGGATATTGCGGTGACAGGGCTGGTGTTCTTTAATGTCCTGTCGACAGTCATATCCTGAGGAAGTGTCACAATGTTGCCTCTCCTACTCCTCTCTTTTTTCTTTTTTCTTTTCCTTCTCTTTGTTTCTCATCTGTTGTCTTCATCTTTTCCCGGGTTCTGTCGCCTTCGTGGATTTCAACGGCGTACGGAAATAGATCGGCACAAAAAGAGTGACAACTTTCTTGCTAAGCTAATTTTAGCACAGATAACGGGTAGAAACGCTTAAGAAGTTGTCATCGTCTGTTAGCACTACCATTGTTGACAGCATGACAACAGATGCTTCAAGGTTACCAGGTATTGTAGGAAAAGTTATGTCTTCCAAAATACCTCAGAAGAATCGCAAAGGATAAAAAAAGAACTAAAACTGAACAAAAAAACAACCAAACAGTCAAAGATGAGATGATAAACCAAACTCTACCATGAAAATAAGAAAAAGAAAAAGAAAAAATCTTATTTAATTAAATCTGAAGCATCAAATTGAAACATTAGCAGCTGATCCATAAAAACCCAAAGCTTCTCACTTTATCCTTCTCGTCCTTTTTCATTATGTCCTCATCAGATTGATCCCTTGTCATTTCTCTCCTTTTGTCTCCACCTCTCCCAGTTCCATCACCTCCGTCTCCTCGAATCCTATAAATCCCGGCTCCGTCTCCAGACATGATCTCCTCCCTCAGCCAATTAGACCAATGGAATCGTTCCCGTCATAACAACTGTTGACTTCTACACCCATTAATTTGCTGTAATTATTTCATTTCGGGCTGATCCGTCTGCACCGATGCAGATGGTGCACATGCTGCAGCCGCAGCCGTCGCTCATCAAAGGGACTCATTTTAATTGGTGTCTTTTCATCGCTAATTGTTTCTACTGTTGTGAACCAACGTCTCTTCGACTCCCCCCCAACCCCCAGACCCCCCCAGCCCGCTCTTTGTGAGCAAATGTTCTTGGCTCATCCCTTGTTTCATCGTAGATTAAGTTTTTCTGCATTGCATAACTGCGTGATTGTAACGATAGAGTCAGAGGATGGAGAGACGGAGAGATGGAGATGGAGAGACGGAGAGATGGAGATGGAGAGACGGAGTTCTTACACGACCTGGGAATCAGTGCAGGAAAAACCCAAAAAACCCAAAGAAATGATTAATTCTGTGTTTGTAGGAAGTTGACAAACAGATCTGTGTGAAATGGATTCATTCTGGTGAAAATCAGCTCAATGTGATCAAACCAAACCTTTAATTTAGACCAAATCTGAAAAGAACAAAAGACAAACAGAAAAACTTCTTCTCCTTCTCCTTCTTCTTTTTTCAGGCGTTGTATCTTCTACTCTGACTCCAACTACCTCCATGTCCTCCCTCACTGCATCCATCAATCTCCTCTTTGTCTCCTACCTGGTAGCTCCATCTCTAGGATCATTCTTCTACCAATGTATCCACTGTCCCTCCTCTGAACATGTCCAAACCATCTCAATCTGTCTTCTCTAGCTTCTTTTTCCTGTCTGTGTTGTCCCTCTAATCACCTCATTCCTGGTCCTGTCCATCCTTGTCTCTCTTAAAGAGAACCTCAGTATTTTTAACTCAAAAAACAACCAGATCATCCAGATACTAAATAACCACAATTGTACATTAAAGACAATAGAATAAAAAAGTCCATCTTAGTGACTGGACAGAAGAGTCTTATCAGCCACCACACCTCTTCAGGGTCTGTCTTTGTGGCCAACAAAAACAGCAACTGCTGCTTTTGGACGTCCATCAGTCGCCCATGAAGACAGTTGTGCTGCAGTGGAGACCTTAAAGTGTCAGTCATGAGTGAAAGACAGTCGTCCACACTAACTGAACCCATGTGTTGAAAAGGAGCAATGATTGGTTGACATAGGTTAACATTTCAGTCTAAGCCAATCAGACAGAGACCTGGGCGGGTCTTCTTGCCTTATAGGGAAATAAACAGTCTCACACAGGTGACGCAGTACAGCAGGACACAAGCAAGACGACGGCAAGTGTCAAGTTGAGGTTACGATAAAGACGTTTGTCAAAATGTCTAAACATCTATTTAGTTTTTATTGTTCCACTACATTTCATTATGATAGTTGATAGTTATTAATTACTTTTATAATTTAGTTACTAGTAATGTAACTAGTTACTTTTTCAGGGCAGTACCCAGTAAAGCAACAAGTTACTTTTTTAAAGTAACTTGTTATATCAGAGAATTTGTAACTCTGATATTAAAAATTTCCATAATATCGTGCTGATAGTATCGGGGATCGATATCATCGTCCGTCCCTCGTATTAAGCCATGTTTCCTGACTTTGTTACTAATATTGTGGTCAAGTTCAGCGTAATTGTTCCAACCAGGGCCACGTGGGCGTTAATCAAACCAGGAGCAGTGTTTGTATCTGGGGCGACTGATGTGACGCCTGGCCTTTGACACAGGCCTTTTTGGGGGGTTTGGGATTAAGGGTTGGTGGTTAGATGACCACTGGGCTGGAGGCAGGAAGTGTAAGCTGATACACATCAGACCCTCATTTAGATCTAAAGCGGGGACTTTTCATGCATGACTGCAATAAGAGCCCAGCACTTCACATATACACTTGGTGCACAGATCATTAAAGCAGGAATAATCCTCCGGACTCAGTTTCCAGCCTGTAAAACACGGTGTAAAAAAAAAAAAAAAAAAAACTTCTCCTGCTCCTAACTACAGCTGTTTCTGCTCCTCAGCACATGCACCAGTGTGTGTTCACCGCAACATGCACTTGTGCACAAGAACAAGAATAGGTGTGTTAATGCATGTGTCTGGGAACGTCAAAGACTAATGTGTTTGAGGAGAGAGCGAGTTCTTTGAAATTCCCACTTGGCCAGTTGGTATTTCTGTTCCTGCCAGAGATCAGATCAGTGAAATCTAATAGGCCCTTGTCTCCCAGACCAATAGAGAGCAGGACTTAACAGATTAAGACCTGCTGATGGATGGAAGCTTTAACCATGGTACCACAACATTTCCAGCTCCTGGGGATAATTGTTCCGATGGAGCAAAAATGAGGGTGACCTTGTTGCCTTAAACTTTTATTCTGTCAAGACTATTAAAAAAATTGCTCCAATGTTGCCGATTCTCTGATTCAATATGTTGTCACATGTAATAATACATCCAGGCGGAGCTTTTCATCTTGGCTGGGAGAGAATAGTATCGTCCTTTATTGTTGGGATACAACACAACAGAAGGAAAACAATGTTGTTTCCACCTGGTTCTGAACCAGGGACCTTTTGCGTGGTAGGCAAATGTGATAACCACTGCAGCAGTGCTCCTCAACCACTGGTTGTGTGGGTAGGTTTGATTTGGCCAAAGGTTTTACGCCGGATGCCTCTCCTGACGCAACCCTCTCCATTTATCTGGACTAGGATCTGGCACTAAAATGAACACTGGTTTGTGCCCCCCTAGTGGCTGGTTCATACCGGTCTGGTAGGAGAAAATTATAGGCTGTTTGCACTTGAGAAATCCTTGTTGTGCCCATGCAGAGTTAACAGGGTAGGAAAAATTTATAGGTAGGAAAATATTTCAGAACACCAGACATTTTATTTTATCACAGGGTTTTTATCTGCCACAACAACCGGTCCGTGAAAACAGTACCAGACATTTAATCGGTCCATGGCGCTAAAAGGTCGACTTTGGTTCAAATGTCTCAGTATCTCCAACATGGATTCACATGGAGCAGGAGATCCTGAGGTTCATGATGAACCGTGGCAGACTGACCTCATGCTTCTGAGCTTCCTTATTGGTCAGAAGTTTGAATGTTGAAATAAGTGTTTTTGAAGTTTGCTCGTCTGTTATCCGTTCATTCTTGTCAACAGGTTTACCTGAGAACATCTCAGTTTACAGCCAGAAACTTTCTGGGGGAGAAATTTACGACAACTCCGTGAGCAAGTCTTCTACCTCATGCATCCTTGACCCTAACCCTGTCCTTTGCCTTAATGTTCCAGAAGTTTCCCAGGTGTTTGAAGCTGACCCCGCCCCCCCCTGCTGCGTTCCTCTGATGTGAACAGTAAACTTCATAAAACCTTTAGGACCTAATTTACCGAAAACGGCTCCAGTGGCAAAAACAGAAGCAGCTCAGAGTAAAGCAGCAGCAGATGAGTGTTTTACCCCCTACAGTGGTCAGAGCTGCCAGACCTGGGGCTCAACTTCCTGCCTGGTCCTGACCCTGAGGCTCTGACTTATATAGAGTTCATCCATCCAGACGCACTGTGCTGCTATAAGATGTGTTAGCGCTCAGATATCAACCGTCTGAGTCACGGAAACACGGCGTCCTTCCACAGCAGTGATGGACAGAAGATGACGGAGACGCTGTGTGTGTGTCTGTGTGTGTCTGTGTGTGTCTGTGGTTATTACTCTGCAGCTCAGCCCAGCTATGTGAGACAGGAGACTAAGGTTCAAGGATTGGACTAGAGTGGACGTAACCAAACTGGGAGCTACTTCAAGGACAGTCAGAATAATGAAGAGCGACTTGTTTGATACTGAACCACCAGACAACAGAATTATAAAAAGTTCTGGGACATACGATTTCGTCAACAATCTCCATCTCCCCCTGTCCTCTCCATCTTATACTCTGACTCCAACTACCTCCATGTCCTCCCTCACTGCATCCATCAATCTCCTCTTTGTCTCCTACCTGGTAGCTCCATCTCTAGGATCATTCTTCTACCAATGTCTCCACTGTCCCTCCTCTGAACATGTCCAAACCATCTCAATCTGTCTTCTCTAGCTTCTTTTTCTCCAAACCTTTCTGTCTGTATTGTCCCTCTCATGTCCCTCATTCCCGATCCTGTCCATCCTTGTCTCTCCTAAAGACAATCTCAGCATCTCGAACTCCTCCAGCTCTGTCTCCTGTCTTCTGTCTCTAATCCATCCATCATGGCTGGTCTCTCCACCGTCCCTCCACCTTAGTTGACTCTCTTCTATCTCAGATCACTCCTGACTCTTTTCTCCAGTTGTTCCATCCTGACTCCACCCTATCTTCTCCTCAGTCTCCACTGCTCTGAACAGTTGATCCTCAGTATCTAAACTCCTCCACCTTCTCCACCTCTCACCACCTGGTGACTTCATGGCTCCACTGTTCTCCCTTTTATTCACACACATGTCCTCTGTCCTACTAGGACTGACCTTCATTCCTCTTTCACTGATGTGAAACTGGAGGCTTCACTTCTTGGGCAGGTTTGAAACCCAGTCAGGAGGGTTGACTTCCAGTGAGAAAGGTACAATCCAGTGTACTGTGATTCAGGTGGTGTTGGATGGATGGATGGATGGATGGAGACTGTGTTGCATGTCAGTCTGTCTATCTCCTACATCAGCCCCCATCCAGCACTTAGACCAGACTGTCTTTATCAGTCTGTAACGCTGCATGTTTTATACAGGTGAGTCAAAAACAACTCCTTCCTCCCTGGAAAAACAACGTTGTGTTTAAGAATCAGACGTTGGACGACGACAGGACAGTGGACTCTAGACCAATAATGGTCCCTGATGCCTCCGTTGTAGATGTTCCTCCATTTCAGTCTGAAGCAGAACAACACTGTGAACCATTGTTGCCACAACCATGTTGTTTGTTTATGCAAACGCTGTGAGAAAATAGCTTCATCACTGCTGAACTGGATTTCTCATTTTCTTCAGTAGAAAATAACGGCATTGAGGCAGATGACGCAGAGTCATTGACACAAGATTTTTATACCAGTCTGGTAGCAGATAATTATAGGCTGTGTGCACCTGAGAAATCCTTGTTGTTCCCATGCACAGTTAATTTGGGTAGGAAAATTTTATAGGTAGGAAAATATTTCAAAACCCCAGAAATGTGGGGCCTTAATTTTATTAAGGGCCGGTCCATGAAAACAGTACTGGACACAAAAAAGGTTGTGGAACTTTATGATACATCCCTTATGATACAGAACTTTGAAGGACAAGTGAACAGAGGTTCCACTTCTCACTGCATTGACTCAATATTTCTCCACAAATGAACTGGTTCATGAAACACATGCTCCAGGTTTTTTCTGGCCTCATCGAGCAGCATCTTATGCCAAGATGTATAGAAGAGAGGTCCTCAGAGAGACACCAAATGCCCTAAATGGTTAAAGTGTCACGAGTGCCAATCTGCCTGGCGCCCAGACAACTGGCACGGCGAGGTGGTCCCCTGAATTACATTAGTGTCGGGGAGAAAATGTGCAAATGTTGGACTGAGAAGGTTTTCTATGAAAGAGAACGTGTTGATTTTGACAGCAGGGACTGAGACGCTGCTGTTTAATGGACTTTTATGAATCTGCCGCCCGCGCTCTCTGTCAGGGCAGAGATATAGAAATAAAAACCAGGAGAGGGAGATGGTGTTTTCAATAAGAGCTGATAATAGTCCACAATAACGGGCTGAGAGTTGGAGTTATCCCTGACTGGAGGAGCCACACCAGTCTCCATGAAGGAGGTTCACGTAACAACTGAGACCTCAATGGTGAAGCTAAGACAGTCAAATAATTAGCTGTGAGTTGGACAAATGAACACTGAACTGAACATCCTTAGATACTTCTCTCTAAAGCTGAAAACCAAGTAGATTCCACTGCAGAAGGTGATAAAAACTAGAGGCCAAGAATAAACACAGAGACTCTTTTCCACAGGTGAGACTTTCATATCAAAATACATCATTTCACATGTCTCCACTCTGACAGCTGCTAGGGGGCACTCTTGTCGGCTGCTGCGACTTATACTCTAGAGCAGTGGTTCTTCACCTTGTTGGAGCTACCAAAGTGAATGCGCATATGAAACTGGTGAGGTTTCATAAGCTCCAACAAGGAGCAGAGTGGGTGTGTCTTGACCTGCGAACCCCAGAGGTCGACTCACTGAACCACTGCCCTAGAGTTTACTGAGATAGTTACACAGATTTCAGTGATGGAGCAGGAAAACAATATTTAAGATTGGATTGAAGATCATTAAGATTGGCAGAAATAGATAAAGAAAGAGAAAGAAAATAGAATGAAACGGCCACTGGTAAAAATCTGGACACATGGTCTGGGACAAAAAAGAGACAAAGGTTGGTGTAGAATGAGATGGATACAGTAGGATGAAGATACTGTGGAGATAAATATATAAATAGATGAACCTCCTCTTCAACACAGATGGTCAGTCATGTATCATCAGACCTAAACCACTGGCTGAGCAACAATATGGACTTCTCTTCAGTCCACAGCTGGACACTGGAGAGAAGAAGACAATGAGTGTGTGTGTGATCCACAGGTGCACACAGGCCTGGTCTGGACAGAGAAGAGAGCATTAGCCCAGGGCTATGGAGGCAGAGGAAGAGTGAGAGGCAGAAAAAGGGGGCGGAGCAAAAGTGTTTCAAATGCAAATGACCTTCGTTGTTCCTCACAAAAAACTTTGTCCGTCGTCTCAGCTTGTAAAACCCAGCAGCCGATAGATTCAAAAGACCCACAGCCACTGACCGAGGCCGTGGAACCACTGGACCATGTCATGAAGAAAAGTGAGGCTCTTCTCAATGGCCCCAGTCCATGAATACACTCAGGCCTATTAGCCAATCAAGTCCACTTCATATCTAAGCTAGTGGACAAGGACAGGCTGCTGTTTGCTGGACATACATGGAAATCAATGACCCCAGGAAAATCTTCAATATCCAAATCTCTGATGACATTTGGATGAGTTTCTAATTCCAGGAACAAACAGGAGCAGATGGAGACAAAGGAGACACAGACTGAAGGAACAGATTTATGAACTGATTCCTTTCACTTTTTTATCCACAACGATGAGCAACAACAACAGGCGACAAAGTCAAGAACTAAAAACTGGCATCAAGTCAAGGACCAAACTGTAAATGTCCATGTTTTACATTCTCTCCAGGTAATAAATAGTGTTTTTTCATATGGAAACATTGACTCTTGAACAGCCAGAGCTTCATGTTGTCAACACATGAGACATTGGACATTAGAAATTATTCACACATTTGTCTCTTATTCTGTTTCTCTGTCGTCCCTCCAGATCATTTTACTGTAAATGTCTTTCTTTACAGAACAAAAAACATGCAAAATAAATATAACAAATTCTGGGAGTTTGATTTTATTTCACAGACCAGATATAATTAGACTGCAGGCCAGATTTGGCCCCCGGGCCTAGGTTTGCCTCTCATAAACTAAAATAAGAATTTCCTGTCAACACTAAGATACAATTCCATTTGGATAATGGATTTCCGAAACCTCAGTAGCCGTCCAATAACAATAATAATTTTTGACCGGGCCCCCTAGTGGCCGGAGCCCAAAGCAACTGCCTGGCTTGCCCGTCTTCAAGAGCCACCACTGATTTTTTGAAGACATTTCATCTGGAACAGCTGCTTAATATTATTAACAGATAAAAATATAATAATAGTGATATTTGTCTTTATCTGTAGCCTTTAAAGATTCTTTTAATGTTTTAGTGGTTTTTTTTTTACAGACCTGCAACAGCATGTAAAAACAAGTCTGTGCTATAACAAAGACAGTGCATCACTAAAACCTGTATATAAGGCCTTTATACTGGTGGGTCAACTCTAGTACATATTTGATATGATCCTGCGGCCCACCTATAATTACACTGCGGGCCAGATTTGGCCCCCGGGCCTGAGTTTGACACCAGTGAATTAGACAGTGTGGAATCTCCAAGACTCAAACAAATTCCACTGTGAGTTACAGTGGAATCCGTCCATTTCACTGCTGAGCTATAAAGGATGGACTGGTCCTAATCGTACAGCATTTACTGCAGAATAATAACAGAGTCAGGAGGGAGACTGAGAGTTGGTTTGTTTTCAGACAGTTTCTCCTTCAACCTGTCAGTTCTGAGCTCATCAGGTCAAACCTCATCATCAACACTGTCAGGTGTCAGGAAGAGGAGCTGGAAAAGTGAGAAGAAGGAAACTCTACTCTTTCTAAGCAGAAAAACAAGCTACAGCTTCAGAGATATTTACGAGGGACCGACTTATAGAAGAGTGGACCAAACAGATGAAGTGCAGAGGATGGACTTTCTGTCGGACGGTGAAATATGCAGGAGGAGCAGAAAAGGCTGGAGGTCAGCGAGGGTGATTTATACACTGAAGAGGAGTCGTTTGTAAGTCTGTGGAGGCAGAGCCTCACCGCGCTAACGCTACACTAGCTTTAATACTGCATGCAGATGCAGGTCACACGACCTTGAAGGTTCAAGTTGAAGTTCAGGTTGTGGCCTAAAACAACTGTCTACATTATTACTCAACGGTCATTGGTTCATGGTCTGTCCTGCCTGAAAACTAAAGCACGGACGAGTGACTTCAAAATATAAAAACGTTAATGGAATCATGGAATCAAAAGTCTAATTCACTGACCAGCGTTTGACCACCTCATCATCTTACGATTCAAACACAGGGTTGGTAACATCCAGACAGGTTTAGGAAAAACTACCTTGTCACAGGAAAAACAGAAAAGGTCGAATCCTTAGGGAGAAGCACAGGTGAAGGTGACTCCTTGGATGGACGGAGATGCAGTAGATGTTCCCCAGAACATGCAAGTCCACAAAAACACACGTCAGAGTCTTAAGTAGGAGCAGGTGACAGAGTTCTCACTCTCGTCCTGGACTCGTCCAGTTCACCTGTGGCAGCAAAATGGTAAAAAAACGGAAAAACTGTAGGTTTCAAGCAGGACTAAATGACCAGGACTTATTACCTAACAGCAAAAATATGATTATTCAACTGAAACTTTTCTCTATTATCATTATTATTTTAATATTATAACAATGTCCAATTTCAAGCATTTATTTTTTCTTTGTCTGGCACCAGATCCCAGAAGTTATTGTACTGCAATAATTGGCTGGACATTAAACATAAGTGACCCTGATAAGTCTGATCTGGACTTTGATGCGTTTACTGACCTCACAATAGCCTTCAGCAAAAACACAGGGCCAAACATTGACATTCCCTTCCTATACACACCCTTAAAAAAGAAAAAAAAAAATATGGGCCACCTAGTGGCCGTACCAGTCCAAAACAGAATAGGTTTAGTCTCCACTCCCCCGATCATTAGCAGATAAAGCCTCTCTTTCTTGGCCTTTAATCAAACAGGCTACGGCCTGACATGGCTGCTTAGCTCCTGGATAGAGTGTTCATTGTGCCTGCGCTGAAAAGAGCCACAGAATCTGTCTGCGAGCAAATCATGGGATTCAGTTCATGTGCATTCCTCCTGACCCTCCCCCCACTTTGAACCCATCTTTTTGAACTCCTCCTGTTGAACCGTGTCTGACGTGAAGTCACTTAGGAAACAGACGTGAAGAAAAAGTCTCCTCTGATTTTGTGAAATACTTTTCTGACTCTTTGGTTTGTCTTTCAGGTCAAACGTGTGTGATTTCTCACTTCACGTCCAGTCCCTGCTCTGCTCTGAACCTTTTGTGTCTCACCCTGTGCCTCAGGTCCAGTTCTCTCCTGGTCTCCCCGTCCACCAGACCAGATCAAGAACAACAGTTCCGCAGGCGAAAGCTCCTTCACTCCGTCTGTCTAGGCTGTGATGGACCCTGAGGGCCGGTGGCCCTGGAGTATTGTACCTCATCTTTTCTTTTTCTCTTTTTTCAAGACTTGACCAGAGGCAGATGTGCTCAGCTAGTGTCCACTTGTCTTTGTCCAACATGACAAAATAAGAATAAAACTAAAGAGAAAGTTAGAAAAAAAAAACAGAGATGTGAGTAAACTGTGAGGAAGTGTTTAAGTTGAGAAAACAAAAATAGTGGAACATGTAAAAGAGGGGGGAAAGAAAGAGCGTGGGAGGGAGGCAGACGGAGACGGAGAGAAACGCTGCTACTGCTGCTGCTGCTGCTGCTGCTGCTGCTGCTGCTGCTGCTGCTGCCATCAACACGTCTGACTGCAGCATGTATGCAAGCGAAAAAAAAGAGAGTTGAGAAACAAGACGTTGCGGTTTTCATGATCTAAATATAAGGCTGTGGTTGCAGCCGCTAACTGCTGTCTCTGTGTGTGTGTGTGTGTGTGTGTGTGTGTGTGACATTCACGTCAGGCCAAACTGCTCCATTTTACCTACAAACTGTGAAGCCTGTAGTGACACTTTTTTTTCCACCAGTAGCAGAAGACTGTCAGATACTACAGCAGATTATCTCTAACACATCTGTCTCTTCCTGCGTGTCCTTCACCACAGCTCAGAGGTGATTGACAGCTGGGTGAGTGTGTTGTAAGGTGAGGCCCAGACTGAGGGAGTGGAGTTGGTTTCATTTTTGGTCTAATTTACCAAAACTGTCTTGATGTAATTAAATGAACTCAAGCTGGACCTCCTTGGCTTTTAAAGCACAATTTGCAGAATATACAGATATATATTCTATAGAACATGTTCTGGTCTTGATCTTATTCCTCAGTTAATTCACCCTTAATGCTCACAGGCCTTGAAATGAACAAAGAATTGAAGAAAACAAGTAACTTGTTTGTTGGAAAACTTGTGTATTTTTTCTTCACACAGAAAAATAAAAAGATTAAAAGTTTGTTGTTTTTACATCTTGTCAGAACCTGAAGAAAAGGAAAAACATGTGGAGAATAATCACCGTCTAAATATAAAAGTCACAAAGTGAAGGTGAAAAAACAACCAAATGTTGTTTGACTTGAGGATATTTACTCATCTCTTTTTATATCATCATTAATGTCGTGTTTATTAACGTTAACACTCCCTGAGTCGTAACAAAGCTGGTAATAATCAGCCGTTCTGGTGTGTGATCCAACGTTCAACTAAAGGCTCTAATGGGATTCAAACATTTCACAGGCCTCAGCGCCTGTAAACGCCTGTTTACTGGTGTCTGTGTTCGTCTGATCCACAAATAGAACAGAGAACGTAAACAACTTCCTCAACGGCTTCGTCACATTCTGCTGCGACCACATCATCTGCAACTACAACAGGAATAAATGTGTTTCCTTCTCATCTGTCGGTGGTTGATCTACCGTGTGTCCACTGTGGTTCTATCTACAGTTTAACTGTTGTTTTGTGTCATTCTGTCTGTCTTTCCAGACCAGACTTGTGGCACCAGCTGATGCCTGAGGCTCCTCCCCCTTCACGGACAACCCAAATAAACACTTTTAGAAAAAGATAAATCAGATATATCTCTTTTTTTTCTAACGTGCACCTTTGAAGCACAGTCAATGGTGTCAGATCACGATCTCTTTTCCTCTTTCTCTCTCTCTGAGAGTCAAACGAAAACATGTTTTCACGTTGGTGAACAATGTCGTCCTACCTCACATGTCAGACACAACTTTTATCCCATTTTTGAAGACAACAGATTCAGTCTCTTATATAAGGAACTGAAACTACGTTGTCGTAACTGCAATCTTCTCTTTCTCTTTGAGCAACAGATGAAATTGCTGCAGTGCTTTTAGCCTTTTCACTGTAATCTTTTGTATAATTTGTACATCATCGTGCACATGTACAAATATGTGTGTATACGTACAACATATGGTTGTGTTGGTGTATACATATGTGTGCGTATATGTGTATAAATGTAAAGAAAAACTGTATCCACATACTGCACATACATCGTTTTCTCAGTGCTGCTTGTTCTTAGTCTTTTATTTTTATTTACTTTTTTGTGTTTGTTGTTTTTATTTGATCTTATTTTACTTCTTTAGACACTTTGCACAATTGTGAGCTACTGCACCTTCACTTCACTGTCATTGCCAACAATGTCACGTGACAAATAAAGCTTCTTGAATCTTGAATAATTGAAATTAATAACACAGTTTGGGCCACATCTGGCCCCCGGGCCATAGTTTGATCCCACACAGTTAAAGAAACAATGGCAGTGCAGACCCAGTCACAAACAAGACACTGAAAGAAAAATTGAGCTGAAATTGTCCTTAAAATTCTCAAAGCAAACAAGGACCTGTTGGTTTTTTCTTTTTCTTTTTTGTCCACAGGAAGGACAGTGGATACATTGGTAGAAGAATGGTCCTAGAGATGGAGCTACCAGGTAGGAGACAGAGGAGATTGATGGATGCAGTTAGGGAGGACGTGGAGGTAGTTAGAGTCAGAGGAGAAGACACAGAGGACAGGGGGAGATGGACAATGTTGACTCGCTGTGGCAACACCTGAAAAAAGGGACAAGTTGAAAGGAGACAAAGAAGAAATGACACAAATGGGAGTTTTGTTTGTGTAGTTCAATAAAAGACACTAAGGTGGAGTAAGAAGCTGCTTCAACTGCCGTTTGCAAACAATAACGTATATATAACTGAGGCAAAATTACAGCTTTATCCTCAGTGTGTGTGAGTGTGTATGTGTGAGTGTGTGTGTGTGTGTGAGTGTGTGTGTGAGTGTGTGTGTGTGTGTGTGTGTGAGTGTGTGTGTGTGAGTGTAGGTGGGGGAGGTTAATTACTGCCTCGTCAAAATGCAGTTGCAGTATAATTGTTGCTATCAACATCTCCAGGTGCACTGGGCGTTGATACAAAGAGGAAAAAAGAAAATCCTGAGCGTCATTAGCAGATCTGTTAGCTACTAGAACAAATCAACAACACAGACAATGGACGTCTCCTAGAAGGACCGTGGACCTCATAAGGAACCTATTAGTCCACAGTCTTCACATGTTTTTTCAATAAAATGTGTAGCCGAGGCAGGGAAGGAGTGGAAGTGGCAACCCCAGCTTATTTTAGGTCAACCCTGCTAAACACGAAACATCTGCCGCTGTTTCTGCAAGTCATCCGTGTGGATTCTACTCATCAAGTTCAAGGAGAAACATGACTTTGAAGCACGATCGTCTACAACGGCAGAAAGTTTCCCTCAGTTTTTGGATTTATTGAATTCCCTCTCATCATGAAGCTGTGGGGATAATAAGATGGTTTAACGTTAACTTTAATCAACATCTCCCACCTCAACACTTTGACCTTTTATTTTGCTAGAAACAACTTTTGTCCCACAGATTCAGTCTCTCAGGAGAGGAGATGGTGCCATTTTTCTAATGCACCTCAGTAATAACCTGGACTCGAACTTGAACCCTGTGGACCCCGGTCCGGTTCGTTAACCACTGTCCCATGTCGCTGCAATGGTTTTTCTACTCATCAAGTTCATGGAGAAACACAACAGAAAGTTCTCCTCTGTTTTTCCTCATTTTGGATTCATTCTTTATTCTTCTGGAGTTATTCCTGTTCTTTGTGAAGCTGTGAGGATCAGATTGTTTAATTAAGGAGCGTTTTAATTTGCTGACTTTAATCAGCATCTCCGTCCTCAACACTTTTTTTACCTTTTGTTTTTGCCTGATTTCCAGACGTAAAAGCAGAAAAAGAATCAAAGCGCGGACAGAGTGAGATTTATGAACGCTAACAGGATGTATAAACAAAAACAGCTGCTGCTGTCAGGCCGCGCTGATGATTTAATTGTTATGTACAACCAGGCAAAGATAGTGCGGCGGGCGGTAATTGAAATGTTATCCCAATCTTATCTGTGATGATTACTTAAACACTACATTTCTAATGCATGTTGAATTAGGCAATTACATGCATTTAAGCAGAACTGCAGAGAGAGAGAGAGAGTGAGGGAGGGAGGGAGGGAGCGAGGGAGGGAGGGTGAGCAGTGGGGGAGAACTAGCAGACAATAGAACGTGAATATTAAGTCTCTCAGTCTCTAAGAGTAGGATCACAGGTCACAGAGTGCTTATAGGCGTATTAGCTACTTGGTTATGATAAATTATGACTCGGTTGCCGTGGCAACCAGTCCAAGCAAAGTGGGCAGCAGGCAGGAGAGAAGGAGAAGGAAAAAAACGACCACCATCAGTTGAGTGATGTAACTTCAACAACACAACTGTGCTGCAGTGATAAACAAAA
>JAFBJS010057703.1:185600-194561 GCA_016785265.1 Paraplagusia blochii
TGGGACACAAGCAGAGAAACAAAACAGAACCTAATGGATTGGTTTAACATCAAATTGATTGTGTTTTTCCCTCAACTTCTGGACCTTTGAATAGAAGCAACCAGATCAGTTATCTGACCCACTGCTAGGACCAGACCAGAGAACTTTTACTGCTGCTGCGTCTCCTGAAACTGAACTTGAGCAGCAACAAATCTTCTGACAGTGGTTTGAATCTGGATTTTGTAATTGAAATGAAATTTAAATAAGGTTCTATAAAATGAATAAAACGCTAAATAAAAGTGATCTCCACGTGGTTTCACTCCACACCTGCGTATGAACAAGAAGGAGGAGATGGTGGTTTCTGTAAAACAGAGGAGCTTTAAAGAAGAAACCAAATCCCATGGGTGTAATGACAGATGTTACCAAGAGCAGAGCTCAAGATTAAAAAGGCCTGAGGAGATGGTTGAACATCTGAAGGTGTTGTGGCCTACACCAGGAAGTATCCTGCAGCAAACCACAGTCCAGTTCCTGAGCAGCAGCTCCACCACTTCCACTCTTCTCCCCCACAGAAGAAAAACCCTCTCAGCCACGGGACAAAAGCTGCTGCAAGTCAAGCATGAAAGCAGAGGAGGGGGGAGAATAAATGAGGGGAGTGTTGGGGGGGAGAGAAGAAAACCTAGCAGGGGGGCATGAACTGCCAGCTGTTGTGCTGGGTGCTGCACTTCTCTTTAAGTAAAGAATGTTGGAGAACAATCCATCCTGGACAGAACCCTGAGGCAGAGCTGGACTCCAGGGTTGATGCATCGTTCACCAAAGGATCTTCAACTTATTTTTCAGATAAAACCTCAACAGAGATAATACAGAACAGTAGCCCCAGAGCGCGCTGACAGTTATTGTCAATTTTGAGCACATGACACAAAACTTTAACGTTCAGCCCTGAAAGTGTCCCTGGAAGCGGACCTTCTTATTACTGCAGTAACAAACATCAGCTGTGGGACCTGGAGAAACTGCAGCCGTCAACACTCTGGGTTCTTGACAGGAAGCTTAATTAAGTCAACACAAAGTCCTTGGCATCATAAAAATGTTGCTTACTGCAGCTTCAAGCAGGGGCAGGTCCTCAAAGCTCATCCACTCTGTTGTCTTCACACTCATGACTCTTTTATTTATGCCGCCTGCCCTCCACCCTTGGATGTGTAACTCCACCTCCCTCCACAGGTCAACTGAATAATGTGCTGCGTTTATCCAACACAAAACAGTCTCCCAGGTTCATCATGTTTATGTTTAATTATTTTTCTGTTTTTTTTTCAGCCTCAGCGATGACAACACGTCTGATTGCAGCACGAAGAGGGAGTGAAAGAACAACAAGACAAATCAGCCCCCTGAAGTGATGTGTATTGGCTGGGGAGGTGGAGTCTTCCTGCATTCTCCTGTGCAGTAATCAAAGGGAGGTCTGCTCCGCCTGTGACTCCCATCACCAGAGGCTAATGGCTAATCATCTGAGCTGTCTCTGTCCGTCCTGCACGCTCTGGTTTACTCGGCTGTATCTGTTCAGGAGACCTAACCTGTGCAATTAACAGACTTGATACTCGTTAATGGGTTTGACTGTTGCCGTTCCACCAATTAGTAATTAAACCCCACTGAAGTTGTAACGTCAGAATCAAACCTGCATCAGGTCTGGGCTCTGACATGATGGAATATTAACATGTAAGACAGTGTCCCCCGTCCTTTACTGCACCACAGACCGGTTTAATGTCTCCTACTATTTTCACAGACCGGTGGATCAGTTGCCTAACTCGATCTGCAACATTTCCCATTTTTAACAAACAAAGGAAGGAAATACATTTACAGATGAGATGGAACGACTCCACTCTGACACAAACACAAAGATCATTTAATTGAAAATCAGTTGCCTTGTTGCATCTCCCTTCAAAAGCTGCACCTCCTAAAGGGGTCAGGGGTTCAAGTCCAGTTGACTCTGGCAAACTTTGAAATAAGCTTCAAACTTTATGCAGAAAAACTAGGAATTTAACCAGTTAACTAGGAATCTAACCAGCTAACTTGTGATCCTCCTCCAAAAAGACCAAGCTGATGTGTATCAGCCAACACATCAGTCTGGTTCTAGTTCTGTTCCTGGTGAACTGCTCTTCTTCACCATCCTTTGTCTCCAGCTTTTGTTAAAAGGCCATAGTGCAAAGCTCAAAGCTCAAAGGCTCTTTGACCCAGGGATCTTTTCAAACGCCACATCTCATCAGCCCTCTGGAGCATTCTGGGGAAGATTTGTACGATTAATCAAAAGGCTTTCACCCCCCACCCCGCCACCCTCCCCCAGATCCCCTTCTCCTCACCCTTCCTCCAGTGTCACCAACAAATTAACTTCACGCCTTTGAACCTACTTGGGATGATGTTTTTTTAGTAACAAAAAAAACCTACTCAGTAAAACCATGATAGTTGTATTTAACACCTAGTGTTGTTAAAAAAGTCATTATTCTTTGTTAAAGTTCTAACTCCAGAATGTCTCCTCTCAAATAACTAACTAGCAGGTTATGGGTTAACAATGTAGAGGGTTGTACTGCTGGTTCTCTGTCGTCGGGCAGAATAGAATCAAGATAAAGTGTCTTTTTTACAGTCAGGTCGTCTCCCATCCAACAGATGTCTTGATGACATCACTGTATATTCTAATGGTCCAGACCTGTTCAGCCTGGTGGTGGTGAAGAAGTGGAAGTTATAAACATCTTGACTAGAGAGTCTACAGATGTATGTATTCATATAAAAAACTCACTCTTAGGTGGAACAGGAGGCTCTCGTTTGTCCCAGACACATAAACACACACTGACACACTCTGTCCCCCCCGTCCCTGGGTGAGTCATGTGGGACAGAGTGATGTGGTGAACAAATTTAAGGACACTCCCCCCACCTCCTGCTGGCCAAACTCCATCTGCGTCCGATTAGAGCCACCAGGGGGCCGTGTTGGAGAACTTGTGCTGAGTCCTAATTAAAAATCATCCAACAATATTTAATTACAAGGTCCAGGCCATGAACTTTGTGGTATTGACACGGTGGGAGTGCAGTATAAATATATTGGATAAGGTAACACTGAAGCCCAGTCACTGACAGACAAGGGATTTCCATGTGCTGCCACATGTGTTTATAGCACCCCCTGCAGGGAAGAGCTGGAAGCTACAGGACTCTAACATGAAGGTTCTAAATTTTCTACAACAATGAACAGTTAATGAAGACCTGAACTCATTCAATCTCTGCTTTTTTTAAGTTTAAACTTTGCATTAGTGAAAGTCATTTTATCTGTGATCTGATACTCGATGCCAACGGCCAGATGACCACAGAGGGGATTATGGGTCACAGGTTCCAAGGCCACACTGCATGACCTCAATCATCCCCACAGGGGGCACTACCACATACCTTAAACCATCCAGATGATGACCCTTCAACCCAGCTCTGCACCACCCCCCACTTTAGAGGGGAGCGGACGCTGCCTGAGGTTGTGTGAGATGTGATGGTTGGGGGGTTTGGACTAAACACGTGCACATGGAGACGGAGTCAAACACAACTGCCGTCCATTCTGGTCTCCGCCTTTTCCCCCGGGACCTCCAGACTTGGAGAAGTGACTTGTAACCAAGACAATTAATGAGTTTAGAGCTGCTTTTAAATGTTTTAAAGGACATTTACCTTTCAGAAGTATTTGTTCAGAGACTGTTTATCTTTTTTGTTCCACTGTAAGGACTGGCCTGGTCCTAAACCTCCTCCTGCAGCCGAGGTCTCACTCAACATCTCCACCTCTAGCCCGTAGACTATTTCAACCTACATAGTCTCAACTAAACACCAGCTCTCCTTCATTCTTATTTGACAACAAAGGCCTTTAATGTGACATTTCCTCCTGCAGGAGGTGATGATGTCCTTACTCACCAGCAGGGACACACTTCAGTCTTCAGTGTCCCAGATTAAAAGGGAACTACGGCTCTCCTTCGTCCTTTACAACCTTTAAAACTTTGCTATGTTTATCTGTCGCTTCTTCATGATTAAAACTTTGAGGGTCACCATCCACACTATCGTTTCACTGAGAGTTTCCTATACATTCTATGTAATACAACACTGAACCAGAAGGAGTCTGTGGATCAGGGCTTGGAGAACTATAAGTTCTACCATAAAATGTGGAGAACAATCCGATAAAATATTATTATAAATTTAACTTTCGCATCAAGGTCAGTGCCGCAAAATATCGTTCCACGGGCCGCAAATGGCCCACGGGCCGCGAGTTTGAAATTACAATCACTTAACACTACAGTTTTCAAATGCAAAGAGACTGTAAACTGGTTGATCTTCTGTTTACAAAGGGACAAAATTAAAAAACTATGACAAAATTAATTATAATCCAAATCGTTTACCACGAGATTATAAAATGTTGAAAAACCCACAGGGTTTGGATAAATATCAGCCACGTCCTGTTACTCTGTATTGACTTTGTTGGAGTGATGTCTGTCTCTGCAGGACATTCTCTGTCAGCAGTTAAGATTAGGGTGAAAACTGGCAAGTCAGGAGAAACCACTTCAACTCAACACTGCAGGAAGTCAAAAGGAACATTTGTGAATGTCGTCCACGAGGAGTCAGGAGACAGGGTGGAGATGATTCACTGTGTCAGCAAAGGGAAAGTCAAATGAAGTCTAAAAAAGTATTATCAGTGTCTAGTATTAGTCGGCAAATGATTTTTTTTCTCCAAATACGGGCGAGAGATTCTCGCAGCTGTGTCCTAGCGTGAACTTTTGACTCCCAGGATTTAATTCATTACATAACATCTGAGTCGCAGCGTGTTCCCCGGCACATTTGCCCTTCACACGTCTCCCCATTGGCTTCCTCCCTCTTCCTCCCTCTTCCTCCCTCTTCCTCCCTCTTCTGTGGCCAGGAGTTAAAATATCTCGGATATTTTTAATACATGCAGAGTTGCAGTGTCTGCTTAGGGTAAAGGACACAGGAGGGGGGAGTGTGGGGGTGAGGGAGAGGGAGGGGAGTGTGTTTCTGGTCCTTGGTCGTCCCATGTTTTTGGAAACCATAGTGTTAAACCACAGGAATTCTCAAGGCAGCTTCCTGCAGATGTCAGCTCCATTTGAAGAACTTCTCCAAAAGAGAACGTATCAAAGTCAGGTTCACGTTTATTTTCAAGCTTGGAAAAAAGGTTGATGAATTAATAATGAAACACAAGCAAAAATAAAACAAAAAAAATTCATCAAACGAACTGGTTTAATATGTGACAAAGACTTATGTATTTGCATGAAAGATTTGTTACTCTGTAGCTCAGTGATTCCCAACCACTGGGCCGGGGACAGGTACTGGTCCGTGGGCGAATCGGTGTGAGGCTGCAGAGAAATAATGTTTCCAACAAAAGAACTGACCAATAGAATGGATAGGATTCCATCATCAATAATACTATAAACTATATTTTATTGGGAAATATTTTCTCAAAATGACGCAATCAATGTCGTTGATACAAGATTCTAACTTTTTATACCAGTCTGGTAGCAGAAAATTATAGGCTGTGTGAAATCCTTGTTGCACAGTTGATTGGGGTAGGAAGATTTTATAGGTAGGAAAATATTTCAGAACACCAGAAATTCAACTTTTCTATGCGGTGTTGAGACATTTCACCAGTCTGTGGCATAAAAATAGTTTGGTGAAACCCTGCTGTAGCTGATCTCACAAAAGTCACTGACTTTCTACAAATGTTAAAAGACTTTACATGGGATGAAAAAAAAAAACAGGTACAAATTATTGACAGTAGCTGAAGCATAAAGGTATGAAAAGCGTCTTGTATCCTTTCGCAACCACTTATTGTGGAACTACATTCAGAGAGAAACGACGAAAGGTGTTGAAAAGCTGACACAAACACACAGAACATAATTAGGTGAACACACACCTTGAAGGCTCACACCTGTGTCAATACGTTTGGTCCATTTGTTGGACTGTAACTTCAGTCCTCGGGGCTGAGACGGTTCCTCGTCTGCCACCAAGCTGTTCACTCCTGGGTGTCACTTCAATTAAGATTACATGTGTCACTATATTATGTAGCCAACAACCGGCTCCTGTTATTACAGCCTGACATACATTTAACAGGAGTCCCAGGCTGCGGCTCCCGCTCCGAGGTCGCTCACTTCATTTCAAGGGGGGGACAGAATTAATTAGGTGAATGTCTGGGAGGTTAATCATTTCCTCCGGTTTCTTTCTACGAGAATAGTTTTTTTTTTTGCTTCTTTTTCTTTACCGTACAGAAACAAACAGATTTGTCAATAAAGAAGCAGCAGCCGTTGGGCTGTTTTTCTTTTTTCTTTTACTTTTTTTTATGATTTTCTGCTCTGTGTTTAATTTTTCTTGACATCTCAATTTACAAAGTACATGTGTTTGTGTTTAAAAGACACACACACACACACACACACACACACACATCTGCCGAGCCTGAGGTTAAGATGATTAATTAACAGTGATACAGATTAATTAGCTGTAGCGACACTTTGATCTCTGAAATCAACTCCATATGCTTTAAGTCAACTGTGTCTTCAGCTTCGACGCTGCTCAGCAAACGTCGCCTCCGGAGAAGTGGGTTTGACGACACACACCTGGGGCGTTAGGAGGATTTTTTTTCCAAATGTATCAATTTTCAATATGTGGTCCTGGTGGCCTAGTGGTTAAGGAACCAGACTAGGTTCCACAGGGCTACAGGTTTGAATCCACCAACTGCCAGGTAACCACTGAGGTCCACTGAGCACGGTACCGTCAATGGTCGCTCAAAGCTGAACACTGTTCACTTTGGTGATTGACTGAGTGGATCACAATGTCACATGATATGACCTCCACAGTCTCCACAACTGTCACCCAAATCACATTGCATCAAACCGCACTCTCCTGCAGGTGGTGAACCCTCTGGAAGTCTGGAACTTCCCTAACCGGGATTTGAACCTTGACCATTGCCTCTGGGCCAAAGTGAAGCTCATATGGATTCAGTCTGACAGTGTATGTGAGACAACAGTTTCTTCACTCTGAAAAAAAACTCAATAACCCTCTGGATAAAAGTATCTTCACAGCTGTGCGAGGTCCCATATGGTCTAGTGGTTAGGATTCCTGGTTTTCACCCAGGCGCAGGTTCAACTCCCTGTATGGGAAACAAACTTAACTCCAACAGTGGCCATAAGGCCCTGGTTTTCCAACATCCCAACAATTTCCTTCCTTTTTTTCTTAACAAACCTGTGGGTCGGAGGATTCACCAGCCTCAGGTGGCAGGATTGGTTGTTTTAAGGTAGTTTTGATAAAATTAAATATTGTTATTTCAAAACAGGAGAAACTTGATGTTATAAACACAGGAGAAACAATTCAGACATCAGTGTTATTGTTTCTTATTCTTTTAGTCTTTCCAGATCATTTTTAACGTAAACGAACAAAATGTATCTGCTATAACAATGACCACACATCCTTAAAACTATCAATCCTGCCAGTATAGAAGGTCCAACTCTAACACACATTTGATTTTATGTCGTGGGCCTGATATAATATAATGCTGCGGTCCAGATTTGGCCCCCGGGCCTGAGTTTGGTGCCTGTGCACTACAAGGAGAACACAGGTTGTGTGTATTGATAAATATGCAGCTCAAAGCAGGAGAAATTATGAATGATTTTCGTGCTGGTTAAAAAGATCTCCTCCTTCCTCTCCATGGTTTAGAGCAGAGAAGTTCTTCTTCTACTGGTTGAAATCATTAAAAATCAATATGGCTGCTTATTTAGGGTTTGAATTGTGGCTATAACTCAGAGGGAGAGGTGAAGGGAGAGGAACTCTGACAATTCCCCGGTGCAGAGCCCTCTGAGTCACATGTCAAGCTTTGTCAGAGGACAAAAAAAAAAGAGTGAGGCAGGGAAGGTGTGTGTGTGTGTGTGTGTGTGTGCAGGGGTGAAAGTGCTGAGGATGAGTGGGTATTCAGGGGGGAGAGGCATAGCTGCTGGGATCTCCATGGCAATGATGCTGGTTAGTTAGCTTGTGCTCGGGGGCCCTGGAGAAAAGTGACAATACAAGGGAGTTAGCAGCAGCCACGGCTCAGCAGCCACGCTGCATTAATGAGATTTTTCACACTTATTATACACACACACACACACACACACACACACACACACACACAGACACTTCCAGCTTTGGTGCCGCAGCAGGAGTGGTCGAGTGGGAACATAAGGGTGTGTATCCTCGTGTGTGTGTGTGTGTGTGTGTGTGTACAGCCTAGTTTTTTCCACTACTGCGTGTGTGTGACAACAAAATTAGGAGCGGCCTGAGATTGTTTACGCACGGGGAAACAAATAAACAGATACAAACACATGCAGAATATTTTCATCTCAGTCAACTGGTCTCTGCAAATGTGCAGAACAGCAACACACACACACACACACCCAGCACAATGGAAACAAACAATCAGGCTACATTATGGGATGGACTCCACGCTGCTTCTACAAAGCGCTGAGCTCCAGCACGTTATCACCTCCACCTCCTCCTCACTACAATTTCACTGTCAGAGTCCAAATAGTCAAATGTGCATCAGCTGAAGATGTTACCGTATCTATGCAAATACACAGACTGTAATGGGAAATAAGAGGAAAATGGAAAAACTACAGGCACAAAATAATAATATTTGTCTGTGATTTTTCAGTTACCTGTAATTTGTCTGATTGGATTTTTATTTATATCTGAGTCCAACCTCAGTGATTGTAGAGTCAAGGTGAATAAGTCAATAATAAAAAGATTGTTTTGTTTAGTTTTCAGTCTCATCCCTGTCATAGAGCTGTGTTCTCCAAACACTGGGTCGGGGACCGATACCGGTCCGTGGGTGAACTGGTGTTGGTCCACAGAGAAATAATGTCTCCTTTTGTCCCCATCTGTCTATTCCTTCCACTTGATCCATACCCATATCAACAAAAGAACTGACCAATAGAATGGCTAGGATTC
>JAFBJS010057703.1:194577-207581 GCA_016785265.1 Paraplagusia blochii
TTGATTAGGAAATATTTTCTCAGTGAAGACAACAACAATAAACTCAAAATGATACAAGATTCTAACTTTTTATACTGGTCTGGTAGGAGAAAATTATAGGCTGTGTGAACTTGAGAAATACTTGTCTGGTAGGAAGATTTTATAGGTAGGAAAATATTTCACCGTACACTGGAAATTTTATTGTATTACAGGATATTTATCTGCCACAACTTAATGACTAGTCCTTGAAAATAGTTTGGGACATTTAACCAGTCTGTTGTAGAGAAGCAGAAATGTCAGTTTACAGTTTGATTTTAAAAACAGTTTAATGAGTTTGTTGATTGAAAACTAAGTGATTAAAGGTTTGAAAAATCACTTGCAAATGTGTTTTTTCATTTTGTGTTTTTTATCTCACAGTAATGACTTAATCGTCTCATTAACACAACAACATCCTATGATCTCGGCTGTTTCAGAGTAGAATTTTCACTTTTATTTTCTCAATATCTTGACTTTTTGTCCTGTAATTATAAATCTTTTGAACAATCATTTCGACACTGAGCTTTTTTCATGAGAGACTTTAATCTTCCAGTAAGTGCCGACAGTCATGAGCAGGTGATTCGATAAACATTTATTATTTGACTGTGGTAATGCATTATTTTCCGTGATTCTAAAAGTGCCAGAGTGATGTGTCGTCTGGCCCCGGCTGACGGAGGGAAAACAATTGTGTGCAGAGGAAATGAGAATCAGGCTTTACAAAGGAAATGTTCCTCTGCTGCTGCTGCTGCTGCTGCTGCTGCTGCTGCTGCTGCTGCTGCTCCTGCCCTCACAGATTAAAGCTGCTGTCAATTGAACAAATATTTGCATTTTCCTTCCGTCAAAATGAATGAAGGAAATTCAGCAGCGCTACAGACACATTGAGAGCAGCGTCCACCAGAATCCTCATGTGTTCCCTAATATTTCACATTCCAACTTTAATTGTTTTCTTCTGGTTTATTATTCAATAGTCGGGCAATTTATAATCGATTTGTGGGAAATCTCAGAAAATCTGAAGTGAAAAGACAAAGACCTGAACTTTTAAACGAGCATCAAATTCATTTCAATCATTTTTATTAATATTTTTAACATCCTGAGAGTCTTTGTTTCTTTAAGGACAAGTGAGATTTCACAGTAACAGGAGTTGTGTGAGTGTGTTGCAGTGGTTCAGTGGTTCCTGCTGCTGCCTTACAGCAAACGGTCAACAGTTTGATCCCCTTTTTCTGTCATGTTATGTTAACTGTCCTAAACTGGTTGTTTGTCCTAACAGGGGACGGACCTGCCAAGTTTGTAACCCCTCCCTCCCCTGATGACTGCTGGGATTGGCTGCAGCTCCCCCTGTTGGTCTAAAGGCATTATTGGTGGAAAATGAAGATTGTTCTGTTGTTGCTTAAATTTCTGTGCGTGAGTGTGTGTGTGAGTGTGTGTGAGTGTGAGTGATTGCCAGGAGGGTGGACATGCATGGAGTACATGTAAGTATGAGTGCACATCTCCTCACCTCCTCCTCTTCACCATGCTCTACTGTGAGACGAACAGATGGACACAGTGGGAGTGGAGGACGGAGTCTCTCCAGGCTGGCAGAGACAAAAGGAAGAAGGACGGACTCCCGTCTCTTTCTCTACCTGTGGTAACAGGAGACGTAAAGCTATAGTCTGTCTCAGAGCAGGGTGTGAGACAAAAGTGTCCATGAGACATGGTCCAGGTGACAGAGGGACAGAACATAGGACAGGGAAGGTGAGGAGGAAAACGATACAGGACAGAGTGTCTGTCGTCAACAGTGAAGCAGCAAGAACTGATTGAGGTGAAAAGAAATCTGAACAGAGTGAAGTGTCTGCTAACAATGTCCAGATGTGGAGAAATAAGTGTCTTCTTTCCGACGTAACAAAGACTCACAGGTTGAACTTTCCCAGACAGAGTTTCTGGCTATTTTTGGTTTAAACAGAAAATTAGAAAAGGTCATTTAAAAAAATGAAATACTGGGACTTTCTGGAGCCTAAAGGACAAGAACAAAATGAGAAAAAAGACAAGATTGAAGGAGAAAAAAAGGGAAAAGGCACAGAGGAAAAATGTAGGCCAATAAAGACAAGACGCAAAGGGCAAAAAAAGACAAAGATTAGAGGAGCAAAATTATATTAAACAAAAAAATGAAGGGTCAACAGATGATAAATGGAGAATAAACAAAAAAGACAGAAGAAACAAAAGGAAAACAGCAAAAAGTCCAAACAAAGGTGCAAAAAAAAAGAGGAAGAGGAAGAAAATGAAACAAAAAGTTCAGGTGAAAACGACATGAAAGTTGTAAAGCTGTCTCAGTTTTCACAGGAGAACTTCCATCTGTCCATTTCCAACCGCTTACCCATTACTGGCAGTCACCACCCAAATCACATGGCACCATACCTGTACCTTCCTGCAGGGGGCCCACTGCAAGTCAACCGCTCTAACTGGGATTCGAACCTGCCCGGGAGGTGAACCCTGGACCTTCACACCAAAGACAGACACACTGGCCTCTGGACCAAAGTGAAGGTCTAATGAATGTCATGAATCCATTCATCTCCACCACCCAAATCACATTGCATCATATTGTGAACCTTCCTGTGGGTGGTGAGCCCACTAGAAGTTATGTGGGTGGGGCCAGTGCTATGCTTGAAGCATCTCCATGTCAACCTGGCAGCTGGGTTTGAACCTAAACCCTTGTGGACCCAAGTCTGCGTCCTTCACCACAGCCTCTAATTCCTCTTCTACTGGTCCATCAACTGTCCTCACGTCCTCCTTCTCTACCTCCATCTATCACCTCTCAGCTCCTCCTCTGCTCCACATCCCTGATTCAACATGGACCCTGAGTCTGACCTCAGCTCCAGACTCTTCAACATCACCTGCTGCCACCTGATCATTTCTGTCCAACTCAGTTCTTCAACTCATGATTTTTGTCATTTCACCTCCTCCAACCAAACTACTCCACCTCCTCTGTATGGTCACCTTTCACCCACCCTCACTATGACAAGGATGAAGACGTCTGTGATGAAGATGTGCAATTTAAGTATCATGATAGTTTATTCAAAGCAGGTCCATTTCCATGACAGATTGTCCGTCCATTCCCTATGGAATTGATTGAAACCCAATTGGCCATCGTTTCATATAAACCATCATCTTCAGTTGGACTGAAATGATTGGGTGTCATATGAGGATGTGGCTCCATTGATCTTTGATTTAATTGCATCTATATATAAAACACACACACACACACACAACACACACACACACAGACACACACACCCTCCCTCCCCCTCTGTCTTTCTCTATTGGTGCCTGAAAGTGGATTTGATGGGTTTCTTCCCGTGACTGCGTCGGCTCCATTTTGCTGCGACAGTCTTCTCAATTTGAGCAGGAATTAGATTTACTTCCCTCTGCCAGCGTCAGTCTTTCATCAACAAATACAGGCTGAGCGGTGATCGCATTTGACAAGCGCGGCGCAGGTAATACACCTCCACATCCATCACTCTCAACTTTTTTATGTCGGGGAAAAAGTGACGAGACATAAATCCGGGAGAAAAGCAGTGAACGTCAGACGGATGTCAGAGAGCTGACACACGAGCCTGGTCACGGAAAAACACTCGGCGGTGAAGAGTTGACTTTGTTGAGCTCAGCTTTGTGAGAAAATGGGATCAGATTTTTATGGCAGCCTTGATGAAGTTAATTCTTTCTTTAAACAGACCTCAGGGATGGAGGAACGACAGTGACGCCGCTGCTGTCTTAGACACAAACTCAGGCCTGGGGGCTGAATCTGGCTCGCAATGCAAATACATTTGGCCGCCAGATCACATCAAATACGTACTAGAGTTGACCCACCAGTATATAGGCCTTATATACTGGCAGGATTTGTAGTTTTAGTGATTTATGTTTTTTTTTATGGCACAGACATTTTTTTTTTTTTGCTGTAGGTCTGTAAAAAACATAAAAATGATCTGTGAAGGCTACAGATAAAGGAAAAAAAAACACTGATGTGCATTTAATCTCTGATAAAAGTCTCATGTGTTGATAATATTTAGAAAAAAAATCAACATTTAAAAAGAGGTGGCAATTTAAGACAGGCTCTGGCCACTAGGGGGCCCAGTCAAAATTTTTTATGGTGCGGGCACTGATAGGGTGGGGGCCCCAAGAGAAGGACAAATCATTTTCTGTCTATTCCTTGAGTTTTGTGGCGTCTTATTCCAGTATTTCGACAAACACAGAATACTTTTTTTGGAAGCTGTTGTTCATGACATGAACATGTTAAAAACATTGTGTTTTGTTTTTCTAATGAAAACCTCCTGAATGCAGAACAAATGAGAAGGGAATGATTTACATTCCTGGTCTGTGTTCATCCAGACAAACCCACTGAGCCACTGCAGCGTGTTCTTATTTCCTCAGGTGACCATGAGAAAGTGAATCATTTCTGTAATAAGGCGAGGGGGGAAAACAAACATCCTTTATCTGATCCTTCACATCAGGCAAACATTTCCGTGCAGAACGAGTCCAGTGGGACTGTGGAGAGAGGAGGACATGAAGTGTAAAAACACTGCTCCTCCAGGTTCCTGCATCTGACTCACAATTCTGACTCCATCATCATGTTTCCATACATCATCTGTGGTGTTCCTCTCACTCTATCGTTCTCTGTACCGGCCCACAAGTTGGAATCACAGTCCGACGTCACATCTATTCCACAGGGAAAGAACGGTACCTGAGTGGTCAACACCTCAGCCTGAACCTTGGCCACGAGGTCTGATGTTACTGGTTAACGCCGTTGCAGACAGGAGCCAAGACAGATGATTTGGAAGCTTCTTCTCAGTGAGAAGCCAAAAAAAATGTTATCCTCAGCTGACTGAATGAATTCCTCCACTGGCAGCAGGTACAACCATGGCATGTTCACAATCTACATCAGTGGTCCCCAACCACTGGGCCGTGGACCGGTACCGGTCCGTGGGTGAATTGGTTCTGGTCCACAGAGAAATAATGTTTCCTTTTGTCTCCATCTGTCTATTCCTTCCACTTGATCCATATCAACAAAAGAACTGACCAATAGAATGGCTAGGATTCCATCATCAATAATGCAACTCTATTTGATTAGGAAATATTTTCTCAGTGAAGACAACAACAATAAACTCAAAATGACACAAGATTCTAACTTTTTAGAATCAGTTTCTCCTGGTAGGAGAAAATTATAGGCTGTGTGCACTTGGGAAATCCTTGTTGTGTCCATGCACAGTTAATTCTGGTAGGAAGATTTTATAGGTAGGAAAATATTACACCGGAAATTAAATTTTATTAAGGGGTATTTATCTGCCACAACTTAACAACCGGTCCGTGAAAAAAGTACAAGACATTTAACAGATTCATGGTGCAAAAAGGTCGGGGAAGACTGATCTATATGGTAGAGTTCTAGGATGGGACAGAATGGCAGCTCTGTCTCCAGGCTTCAGTTCTTTCTCTTCTTCTGTTTGTGACATTTCACTCCCTGTCCCAGTGACAGTAGAACAAGACAAGCTCCTCAGATGAGGAACACATGTCCTGCTCCTACATCAATAGTTGCCTCAACACAGACTCTTTCAATTCTTTGTTTCAAAGTGGTTTTCATCTGTGGGAGGAACTTCCTGTGTGGCCTCTGTGCATCGTTTCTGTTGCTGTAAATCAGGAGACGATGACGAACTAAAACATCTTATTTCACTGTCTGAGACAAACCATCATCTGACCTTTAACCTATTGGCTGAATATGACGATAAAATAGAATTACATGGCAGAGGGTTGATTATCACAACATATATTAATGATACAGAGTGAAAATCTGTAAAAATAAGAAATATAAATTATAAGTGAACTTATTTTTACTAAATAAATGACTAAAATACATCTCATCTTCATCTGCTTGTCTATTACCAGGTCACAGGGGCAGGTTGCTCCACCCAAATCACATTGCACCATCCTGTGAACCTACTGTAGGCTGGAGCTACAACAATGTGGCACCTGGTGGAATTGAACCTGAACACCAGACCCAGGTCCCCTTCCTTAACCACTAGGCCACCACTGCCCACAACAACAACAAACTTTGATAACGTAAAGTGAATGTGAAGCAGAGAATTTTATTTTAAACTATAAATCAATTCAATCTACTTCAAATAACAAAGAGTGAAGATCATCAGTGAACACATGGAAGACGTGACACAAATTACAGAGGAGACAAAGGTAAACAACACCAAAGGTCAAACACACAACTAAAAAATTCACCTTAGCTGTAGGGTTTCATAACAACAGAGTATAACAGTGACAGAACCATTCACTTTTTTCTGTTTCTTTTCACACACACCTGAAACCTGTAAAAAAGTTGTTCTTTTCTCTCCAACCCTTTCAGTTCCTGTAAACAATTAATATTTTCTTTGTGCTTTTGGTTTCACTGAATATAGTTTGATGGTTAGTTTGAGGTTCATTTGGTAGAATAAGTTTAAATGATGTGTTTTCAACTTTCAGTACCAGTTGAGATGGTGTGTATCTATATTTCACTTAAGATCAAATTTATATCTAACGTGGGACAAATTTTATAAAAGAACAAATGTTTCACAGTAAACCAACTCCTGGTTGTCCCTTTGTCAATTTAGTCCCTTTGTCTCTATTTTTGTCACAGCATTTTTCATTTTCCGTACAGTAATTGGAGCCACGAAGGACATGTCTTCTAAGCTGCTGCTCATTTGTGCGTCCACTGAACTCACACTCACAAACTCACACGAATGAACTGTGAGAAAAATCTCCAGTAGAGACAGGAACTTAAGTGAAATCAGCTTTGACGCAAAGGAAAAAAAAACCTACATCTTTACACGCGGTGTAGACGTTAAATGAGCCTCTGAGCTGATCTTTGTTCAGACAAGGATGTGGAGAAGTTCTCATCATCTCATAGCAAAGCTCACAGTTGTGTCCTCCCCTGATTTGGCAGAAGTGTCTGTGTCTTTAAAGTTGTGTTTGTGTGAAGTGAGAGGCGGCGGTGGTTTGACATATATCTTCTTGACTGATCACACAGACACACACAGGATGTGAGGTGCAACAGGTGGACCATGTAAAGTGTTTACTGCTATTTTACACATGTTTACACCGTTTATTTTAATGCTGTGTCTTTAAGTAAAGTCTGAGTTTGAATATATTTAGAATATTCACTCCTTCATTTATCTTCATCTGTTACAGCAGTCTCCACCACTGCCACCCAAATCACACTGCACCATACTGTTCCTATGGCCGTGGTGTCAAACTCACTTTTACAGTTGCCCACAATTAAAAACTGACCTAAAGTAACATCAAATATAATAGTAAAATCAATATTTACTTATGTAAAGTACATTTCCTCTTCTCTAGATATCACCTCAACCCAATCAGTGCCTCCCACAAAAAAATGTTTGACTGGGCCCCCTAGTGGCCGGAGCCCCATGCAACTGTTGGTCTTCAACTGCCGTCCCTGATTTAATGTTGATTTTTGGGAACCTTGAATCTGCATCAGCTGCTTAATATCATTAACACATAAGAAACTAAATCAGATATAAAACCCAGGTTTCACTTTCTTAACCGCTAGGCCACCGCTGACAAAAAAATTGTGTAACTTGAATTTTTTGTTATCTTGGTTACAGATGACATTTAATATTTTTGTATATTTATCATATATTTAATATATTTGTATTTACTGTTGCCTAAAACTCACTAAACCTGAGCTACTATCTTTTAACTCTGTCTTTATCCAGTCTTGTCTTCATTGGACAGACTGGAGCCTCGTAAAAACCCAGAGAGACTTTTCAAACTGTTATCATACGCCCGCTGAAATAGGAGTCATTTAATGGGACGTATTAAAAGGCTAATTGAAGCGTAATGTGCTCAGGTTTTATATCCATTATAAGTGATGGTGACACGTGAGAACATAAAGCCCTCAGACCATTAAATGAGTTCAACAAAATCATTTTGTGTTTGTCTGAGTGAGTGTGGAAAGGTTAGAGTTCTCATGTGTTACGTTTGCGTGAATTTCATCAAGTATTAGCTCGGGTGTTTGACACCAGAGCCAGTTTCACACTCACTCTGTTTTCTCAGTTCATTATTACAGGGTTGACGCGGCTGCCGTAACTCTACATACAGACAGGACGTTTCTGAAAGGGCGGTTTCACACCAACACGCACAGCACAAAAAGGACACGCTGAAGCCTAGTGGTTGATCACACAATCCTCCACCTTCACCCCTGCAGTCTGTCATCCATCACTGTGCCCCTGGAGAGAGAGAGGGAGTTCCAGGGAGTGAGGGAGACAAAGGAAGGAAGCAGTGACCGACCCTGAGCTGGGCCTCACTTAATCTCTACCAGGCGTGCACGCATGCAGACGTCTAACACTGAACCCAGAAAACCACTTCCTCCAGAGTATGTGCACCTGAAAGCTACGCAGTTGTAAGAGGTCAAACAAACAAACACTGAGCCACAGACATTTTTTTTTTAAATCCTTCATTATGCTGATAATGCACTGCTATATATTCTGTTCAAATTTTCACCTCCTTCATGGTTTAAACTCCCCTGATCCTTGTTCAGGTAGATCAGGGCTCAGGTCGAACTCCATTTCACAGCGAAATTTCACAAATTTAAAAACTGTCATGAAGTCACAGCCAGAATGAATATTTATTGAAATATTAACTGTAAATATTTCCCCTTCTCTAGATCGTAAACACAGGGGCGGTGCCCGGGTCTCTTGGGGCTCCTAGCAAGATTTTGCAAAATTTTGACCAGGCCCCCTAGTGGCCAGAGCCCCAAGCAACTGCCTCGCTTGTCCATATATGATCCTGTGGGTCAGATATATTTACACTGCGGGCCAGATTTGGCCCCCGGGCCTGAGTTTGACACCTGTGAGTTAGAAGCATGTCAGTGCACTGGAAAGTTTCCTAAAATTGACTGTCATTCACTCTACATTACGTCACTTCATTTACTTTTTTTAACTTAACTCAACAAAATAACCAGAAACAACGCTGCTCATATGTATTCAACTATTTAATTTTTTTTTCTTGACTTTACTCTTTGCCTCAGTGCTTTTATTTCAAGACCAATAAAACTCAAACATCTCTGATCTGAGGGCCTCCAAGCTCAGAGCTTTGTCTGCTACAAACCTCAGAAGAATTTCCTGCAGTAAACACCTTCATAAAAGTGGAGTCAGTTACAGACCAGGGAGCGTCTTGGTCTGCATGTTTCTGAGCGTCTGCACTCGCTGCTGCTATTTATGTGAACATGTGCAACATCGTCAGTGCCTTTTGGACACATTTCCTCTGTTTCTCTTCCACCGTTCTGCCTCACAAGCCTGGCCAATAACCACACCTCGTACCTGGTTAGGCGTCTTTGAAAGCTGATCGCACATCTGTGACGCATTGGCACAATGTCCAGTCTGCTGTCCATGATGGAGACAAATGCAGACCAAACATAGGACTGAAAAAAAAATATTACCCGGGCCCAGGTCAGAGTACATTAACAGAGTCTTTTATGAGCTGCTGTACCCGAGAACCTTCAGAACAATGGACAGTGTTTCCTGAAGGCTCTGAAGCAAATAAATTCCGCCTGTGGGGACCTGTGAAGGGCAGACCATGTTCACACCCAGCTCCTGTAACTTCTCAGCAGCAGATAAGTGTTAAACTCCAAAGCTTTGAATTCCTGCTGCGGATCAGCTGCCAAGAAATATTCACACACGGAATACAATTTGGGCCTTCAAAGGAAATGTAATATCGAAATGTTGTGAAGGCTCCTGTGGAAATGGGCAGAAGAACAGGTGTGGGACACAGAAGACAGGGAGACGGTGAGGCTGAGACAGGGTTTGGACTCAGCTAATCCTGCACAGACTCGCTTCGTCTGTCTTCGACCAGCGACACCTCGTAACGTTTGAGTCGCAGAGTGTATCTCAGTGTGTGTGTGTGTGTGTGTGTGTGTGGTTGGAGGGAGGAGGGGTCTGGTCTACATCATGTTTGGTTTCACACTCTGCAGCCTGTATTTTACACACTGTCTGTACGAGTGTGTGTAAAGTGCTTTATTGTGCATTTGTGCATTCAACCTGACCTTTCAATCATCTAACCATGTGATCTTCTAAGAAGTCCCACCTCCACATCAAAAAAGCAGCTACACATTTTTTTAGATACTTAGTGACGAGCTTCTGAGTAAAGTTCTAACACAAGGTTCCACAACCTTGTTTGGGCCACGGACCAGTTAAATGTCTCGTACTATTTTCACGGATCGGTCATTAAAAAAAATGTAATTAAATTTCCGGTGTATGGTGACATATTTTCCTACCTATAAAATCTTCCTACCCGAATTAACTGCACAGTTATAACAGCCTATAATTTCCTCCTACCAGACCAGTATAAAAAGTTAGAATCTTGTATCAATGTATCAATGACTCTGTGTCATTTTGAGTTTATTGTTGTTGTCTTGCACCAATTCACCCTCAGACCAGTACCGGTCCCCGGCCCAGTGGTTGGGAACCACTGATCTATTCATCTGTTCTTCTAAGAAGTGCGACCTCCACTTCCAAAGAGCAGCTACACGTTTTCAAATACTTAGAGACGAGCTTCTGAATCAAGTTCTCACACATTTTTTCACACCGGGAATTAGAGAATGTTTTTTTTTTTCAATTACGAATTCACAGCAATTTAGTGAAATCGTCGTTTATCGTTGACTTTTCGCACCTTTTGCTCTACTGCTCTTTTAACACGGAACATTTTCTTCCACTGCTTTTTCTATTTAACTTTTCAGGCGTTAGAAAAACAACTCACACTCAGACACACTCAGTGATGCAGCATCGCGGCCTCTCCTTCCTGTGCACTTGTTTCTCCCACGCTTTACTCCTCACTCCTACTCAGCCTCCACTCCAAGACATGGCAGGAACACGGTAAACATGTCAGACTTGCCGCTCACACCGTCTCAGGTAAAAATAACATGAAGTTACTCACTTAGACACATACTTGAGCGTGTACTAGAACATGCGTGGGCAAACTAAGGCCCGGGGGCCGTTTGAGGCCCATTCAGTTTTGTTTCCCGGCCCATCAACCCTGTCCATATCATGGTTTGTTGGTTTGTATTGCAATTATACTTCTGCTATTTCCCCTGTGTCTGTGTTTTCACTATTGATGGCGTTGAAAATGTTTAAAGACTTTTAGCCTTTCTGCATGAATTTTTACATATCATCTATTTGACTCCACAACAAATTGAAACTAGCTCAAGGTCACTGCTGCTTTTAGTCTCATATGGACCAGGGGTCGCGAACTCAAATAAGTTGAGGGCCACAACCCACACTATCATTTCACTGAAGGGCCGCGTCAGCTTTCAGTGTTCAATACAAAAGAAAAAAATGTAATAAAAAGTTTCCCATAGATTCTGTGTAATACAACACTGAACCAGAAGGAGACTGTGGACCAGGGTTTGGAGAACTATATGATTTACCACCAAATGTGGAGAACAAGTCTATACAATATTATTATAAATTCAACTTTCACATCAAGGCGGGGGCCACAAAATATTGTTCCACGGGCTGCAAATGGCCCACAGGCCGGGAGTTTGAGACCCCTGATATAGAGGAATAACTAAATAAAGCAGTGCAAACAGCTGAAGCTCAAGTATGCCCATCTAAGGTAACCATGTAAAGCATGTGAAAATGTAAAAAAAATCAAAGTGAAATAAATCCATCGATTGCATCAAGTCACTGGCCACATTGGGGAAGTTTTTCAGCAGTTGGAGCAGACGTTTGGAACCACTGATTGAAATATTTATTATAAGTGATGCATCAAGACTTGAGGTCATCTAGAAAGTCAGTTATGACCTAATTGTTAGTGTGGCAGAACTGGGAGATTATTAATGTGAGGCCATAAAGGATGGAGCTGTAAATCCTCCAACCTCCCATGTAACAAATCTCCTTTTCTTTTCCTTAAGTGAAAGAGACTGAACAGCACCACAGTAGAACATTAATCAATGTTCAGGGTTAGGGTGGGGGCAGAATTCCCTGCAGTGAAGTTAAGTTTTAATCAAGCACAAACTTTTTAACAAGTACCAAAGTCTGCTTTCATTTTGTGCATGAACACGGTTTCCCTGCAGGGAAGTGTTCTCACTTACATCCTGTCCAAATCATAACACGTTATAGCGATCTACCAAGGTGAGAGTAATTGGCTTCTGAAGGACCGGGAGCAGGAGCTGTGATTTCCTATTATACTCAGAAATAGTAATGTGATTAATTGAGAGAAGAAAAACAAGAGTAGATCCAGGGTGCCACAGAAATGGTGTTGAGGTAAGAGGCAGAAATGAAGCAAAAATGTCGACAAAAACTGGTCTCACAAATGCTACAGATTTAAGGGTATGTTTTGATCAACACACAAAAAAAATCTTAAATATGATTTAGTCATTCCTCTTCATACGGAGGACAGGAAAGACGTTTGGAACGATGTTGTCCAAGTCTACATTTTCCTTTCATTCTATATTATTCATCTTTACCCCGGAGTCTCTTCCCTTTGTTGGCAGGTGTGTGTTTCTGTGTGTGTGTGCGAGGGAGATGGGGGTGTGAGGGAGGGGCCGGAGGAGACAGGGAGTAACCTTGAAAGTTGAGCCTGATGGGGTGATGGATGAAAATGACCACAGGGCAGTTGGAGGAAGTGTGGAGGAGGACATGACGTATGTGATGGGACTGTACAGGATGACAATGTGTGTTCACCTCACTCTGCTCTGCAGACACATTTATATCAAACAAGTACTGACACAATACTGAAAAAAAATAAATATATATATATATACTGTATATATATATATGAGAGACAGAAGACAGAGCTGGAGGTGGAGGAGATAAAGATGCTGAGGTTCCCTTTAGGAGAGACAAGGATGGACAGGATCAGAGGATCAGAGGGACAATAAAGACAGGAAGATTTGGAGAAAAAGCTAGAGAAGACAGATTGAGATGGTTTGGACATGTTCAGAGGAGGGACAGTGGATACAT
>JAFBJS010057703.1:208652-233699 GCA_016785265.1 Paraplagusia blochii
TTTCTTCTTCCAATCAGGCCACGGTGTTGACCACGTATCAGCAGCTCTGTGTTTATTTCATTGACACTTGGTGTCAGTGTTGGGAGGAAGGCAGAAGAAGACACAGTGTCTGAGCTGGGAGGTGACAGGAGGCTGATCAACCATGTAGAGCAGACAGGTTTTTCATTTATGAGCATTTTAATTAGAAAGCTATAAACACACAGCATTTATTCACACATTCACTCAGTGCTGTGGTGTTTGTTTAATGCCTCAAATATTTTGTAGTGTCAACGATTGTTGACACTACAGTAGGTTTTCTTTTTTTTTATATATATATATATATATATATATATATATATATAAATATTTTTTGTAGTAGTATTTCCTCTCATCTTGGAGATGGATTGGAGAACAAAAGTGTAGGAAAAAAATCACTTTCTGAAGCTTATAAATCAAATAGAGAATCACAAAAGTTATTGTGCTGCCACATTCGAAGAGAGAGGCCTTTGTTATCACGTCGAACAACGTTTGCAGTTTGGTCACAACAAACAGCACCCTCTAGAGGCCGTGAGGCAGCAATAGTTTCAGCTTTGTCAGGAAAACTGAAAAAATGGTAGCAAAAAAAACATATATATATATATATTATACTTAATAACAACACCAACAGGCCCAAATTTAATATTTTTTATTATTTTATTTTATATTTTAAATTCAATAAAACGTGGTGATTTTATTTCCATTCCTCTTCCAGACCTTTTGAAACATCAAACTACATCATTAAGAAGATTTTTTGCCTTATGACCTCCCATGCATTACCCATAAGGCCCTCTGTCCTCCTACCATATGAATCACTGTTTGCTCTACCACAGCTAATGTAGGCAGGGAGCCCCTGTTGTACACATGTTGTCATTAAACTGCTCTGTGGTCAGGGACGGAGACTAAAACATCACACCCAAAGGTTACTGCTGGAGTGGCTTTATCTCCGAGGACCAAGGGTATTCCATTATTCCCAACATCTTTTATATCTCCATGGCAACTGCAACAACAACTCAGAGAAGGAGAGAGAGACAGAGAGACTTAGAGTAGTGGTCTCTGAAGGACAGGAAAAGGAAGTAAGTGTCAGTCGTCTCAGCGGTGAGTTCACTGGTCTTGACTTTATACGTATCTGCTGAGATCCACTGCTGGACCTTTGTGGTTTCCACCCAATGAGGCTGCAGCCGTGCAGTTGTTCCAGTTTGTTCCACTTTACAGTGGCTCAGACCCTGTGTCTTAGTTACTGGTGCAGATCATACACCATTATTAATACATTAGTCATTTGGGAAAAAAACGGACTGGACGCTTTGGAAGTTAAAGCCTGGCTGTAAGTGAATCTTCACTTAGACAAGGTGTCTCAAACTTGCGGCCCGTGGTCCATTTGCAGTCCGTGGAATTATACTTTGTGGCCAACACCTTGATTTGAAACTTAAATGTTAGTGCGGTCCACATGATTTCTAAAGGTGTTTCATTGCAGCTCAACAATGCTGTAAAACACAGGTGTCAAACTCAGGCCCGAGGGCCAAATCTGGCCCGCAGTGTGATTATATATGGCCCCTTAGATTTGTATCAAATATGTACTAGAGTTGGCCCTCCTGTATATAAGCCTTATATACTGGTAGGATTTGTAACTTAAGTGATGCATGGTCTTTGTTATAGCACAGAAATTGTGTTTTATTTTTGGTTGTAAGTCTGTTATAAAAACCTTAAAACATTAAAATGATGTGGAAAGACCACAGATAAACACCACTGATGTGTGTTTTACTCCTGGTTTATTTTCTCATGTGTTGATAACAATAAGCAGCTGTTCCAGATTCACAGTTCCCAAAGATCAACATTTAATCCGTGGCGGCACTTGAATATGAGCGGGCAGTTGCTTGGGTATCCTGCCACTAGGAGGCACTGTCAAACTTTTTTTGCTACATGTACTGATAGTCTGGGGGCCCCAGCAATGTCTTGCTAGGAGCCCCAAGAGATCATAACGCTGCCCCTGCATTTAATTTGTGTTTAAGGGGAAATATTTACAGTTCATTCTTACTTCATGTACAAATTGTACTTCCGTGACTTCATGACAGTGTTTTAAAGTCACACACCATAACCACCAGGCCTTAAAAATGTTCTAACGGTTAGCCACAGGACAGGAAGGTACTGTTAGCCTCAATTAGGAAGTTAACATCTTCTCCGTCTCAGTGCAGCAGCAGCAGCAGCAGCATCTGTGTCTTTTCTTTCTCCTTCTCATCGACCAGAGCTATTGATGAACCCAACGTTCGGGTCAATAAAGCAGAGGAAGTGATTTTTGAGAAGAGCAGGACTGAGAAGAGAAGTGTTTTTACAGGAAATCCATCCCAGAGTAAACTCATGTATCAGGTGTTGAGGGTGGATGTAGTGGATGTCCAGAGACTTGTTTTTAACCTGACTTTGTCCATGTCCACCCTCCCTCTGCTCCCCATCACTCCTCTCTCCAGACACACAGAGCTCACTCGTTAATGTTTAATGCTCACTCAGGAAGCAAACACACACACACACACACACACACACACACACTCCTACATCCCCCTGGCGACGCCATCCTCATTACCAGCCCAAGATTTAACCTCTCACCCGTGGACCAGATGGCTGATGTTTTCATAGGGGAAGGAGAAGAAACCAAGCCCACTGCACAGGAAGAAGAGGACGAGTGTGTCGCAGCATGATGAAGGTGTCTGTCTGTCAACTGATGAAGCTGCTGCCGTGCATTTTAATATTTGTTGTCAGGACGTCAGTCCTCATCAGACTTTACCAAGTCCTGAAACAGAGGCTCCAGAGCAGCTGCAGGTCTTTACTACTTCATCTCATCAAAGAGTCCACAAATCACACAGTGTGTTCAAGAGGAGACGTCCATATGGGACTGGAACTAAACAGGCAGCTATGAGTGAGAGGTGGCATTGTGTGAATAACAATTACATAAGTGTGTGTGTGTGTGTGTGTGTGTGTGTGTGTGTGTGTGTGTGTAGTAAGGGTAGAGGATGGGAAGTGAAAGAGCCTAGAAAAACAGGAGAAGCCGAAAGAAGAAGAAGAAGAATTCTCACTCTATTTTACCAGAAAGAACTTGTCCCAGTTTCTGATCTGCAGATAATTTCTACAGTGTCTTTTCTGTCCAATGGCAGCAGATGTGCGGCCAGCGCTACTTATCAAGTCGCCCCCGTAAGAGGTGACAGCCTTCTTGAAAGCTTCTGCCAACAACACTCCATGTGTTCATTTCCCTGCCTCTCAAACCGCCTCCTCCACAGACCCCTGCCATCCTCCCGCAGCGATGCCTTTCTCTCTGTCTGTCCAACACACAGACTCTGCATGGTATAAAACAGTGGTCCCCAACTACTGGGTCGGGGACCAGTAGTGGCACGTGGGTGAATTGGTGCTGGGCCACAGAGAAATAATGTCTCTTTTTGTCCCCATCTGTCTATTCCTTCCACTTGATCCATACCCATATCAATAAAAGAACTGACCAATAGAATGGCTAGGATTCCATCATCAATAATGAAACTATATTTGATTAGGAAATATTTTCTCAGTGAAGACAACAACAATAAACTCAAAATGAAACAAGATTCTAACTTTTTATACTGGTCTGGTAGCTGAAAATTATAGGCTGTGTGGACTTAGGAAATCCTTGTTGGGTCCATGCACAGTTAATACAGGTAGGAAGATTTTATAGGTAGGAAAATATTTCAGAAATGTAATTTTATTAAGGGGTATTTGTCTGCCATTTATCCGGTCCGTAGTGCAAAACAAGGTTAGGGAGCCCTGGTATAAACCATCAACTGTGGGTGAAACAGACGGAGACATCAGGCTGGGACTCGGTGTGGTCCACTCCCAAAAAAATAAGGTTTCTAATGTTCAAGCACAACCACAATATGCAGATGTGTGTGTTCTCTTTAATCAGAGAGTGAGTGAAGCAGAACAGAGCAGTGGGTTGAATCAGGGCCGGCTCTGTGGATCTGACCACCTATAGGCTGGCACTGCTGTCATGTGACTCCAGCTCTGTAACCAACTCCTGATGTTCCCTCTGTCTGTGAACACAGGATGGATGTCTCTCTTCATCTGACTGTAATCCTCTCCTATTACCACCACGGCGGCCCACCTGAGGCTGATCATACGCCGCTGGATCAAAACCATCAGAGTGAGTATAACGTGACCATCAACCGCACATATACCTCATTCCCACAACATTTTCCCAAGAGAAAGTTCCGGTCTGAGTGCTGTGACTCACTCTAGCTCTCATTTTAAACTTCCTTTCTTAATGAACTCCATCGGTCCATTCTGTCCTCATCTGTCTCTGGACTTTACCTTCAACCCAAATACCTACAGGGAGGCTTGTCTCCAATAGCATTGAATTAAATAAATTATTGTATTTACAATTTAAGCCATCACTGTACATAAGGAGTGAGCTATACTGTCGAGCACACAAAGAAAAAGTGTGTGTCTCCAAAAGTAAAATTCTCAACATTCAGCAGCTGCAGCTGTTTCTCAAAGTTAAGAATAAAAACATATTGTGTTTAATAAAAGTACAAAATAGTTTTCTACTAATAACCACGTTGGCATAAATAGTGTCTGAAGAAGAAGTGTCTGCCTCCATTGTGACGCAGTGTCGTGGCCTGACTGAACTTTCGTGGGTATTTGCTGACCTCTGCTGGTCACAAATGGAACCATACCAGTAGATTTGGAAAAAAAAATCCACAATTGTTCCTTATGTGCTCATATAAATATTTTTAAACTCACAAACGTCACAAAACGCTACATTTGTTATATTTATATAAAAAATATTTCAGAGCACCTGATATATACAGTATATCAGGTGCTCTGAAATATCAATACATGCTATTGTTAGATAAATCAAATTCATAAATCCGTTTTGATCAGTTTCTTTATGTTGGATTATCAGTGTGATGTGTAATATTTTTTTAAACTTAAAGAAAAAGAAATAGAGAGAATGAGGCGCAGAAGAAGGAAGTGAGGGATCTGTTAAAGAAGTTTATAAATAAACTACACTGTTTGTTGCACAAATACAACATGTATGAATATTTATTCTGTTCTAACCAGAGGGAAAAAAAGCTCAACATCAGAGAACTGCCACTGAAAACACATAAGCAGACTTGCACGGTGATTTTTATTTGTTTATCATGTGGGTTGTATTCAGTCACCACATCCCAGCTGTGAGTAAACAACCAATATTTGGAGCATGTGTGGGGACAGCTGTTCTACAGACCAGTTTCAATGGCTCCACTGGAATGTAGTAAAACAGGAGAGCAGACAGGAAAACCCATCACTCAGTTCCATAAAGTTCCTCATGATGTGGTGTAGGGTACTGTTTGAACTGTGCAACATTAGCAGGTGTCAAGTAAATCAGCGCTGCATCGTGAACACGTGAGTGTCAGGTCCCATGAGTGGTGGTGCATCTGACACTATATACTATAAAAAATCTTTGTCAATATATTCAAGTCAGGATGTATGATACAGGTATTTTTAAACCATAAAATAAACTCCATAACCACAGACAAATGGGACAATAGAAGATTTTGGGGAAAAACTCTGAAATCCATAGTCATTCTATGGTCAAAAATGTATATAAACTAATAATAAAAATAATAAACTTACTTAGAGTCCAATGTTTTGGTGTCCATGTGGAACATTCGGTTGACTTGTTGCGCGTTGTTTCTAGAAATGCGGCCCCTGGCGTTTCGGAGGACCTGTGTGCGTGGGGTTGCCTTCACGTACTATAAGAAATAACAGATCAGCAAGTTAATGTAGCGCAACAACAATTAACCATAATTAGATGATTAGATGTGCACATTCTGGCGGGAAAATAGCCAAGGGAAAAATTTAATATTAAATTGATGGTTAATTCAGAAATTCTTGTCGTATTTGCTTAATACAGGGATAAACATCACCAAAAGTAATTCCAGCCATTAATACAATTATAAACAAATGAACATATACTTAAATTTGAGCTCCAACTAATGAGAATTACCCCAGAAATTATGTCAAATATAAATAAGAAAGACAAAACAGGCTAATAGCGAGTTCCCTCAAATTGTTAAAATTCAGTAAAAGTAAATTAAAAAATCATTTTCCGTCGACTTTATCCTCTTCTTCTTAAACCCACTGCTTAAACTTATAAAACTGACTGACTTGGACTAGTCCAAACAAGACTCACTTACGTTAATAAATTAAATAATAACCAAAATGTAAGTTGTCTTAAGTCCTGAACGTGAGATATAATTCACACGAGAATAAAATAAACATAAACAGAAAAACATAAGGCACAGAAATCAATAAAAGTGTTTGGCCAATGTCGACTAAATGATATTAATATAACTATGAAATAAATAGATTGCGAAACGAAAACGGCTTCCGTTAGTGAAAAGAAAAAAAGTCTTGTGGATTCCGAGTATACCCTAAACGCCTCATCCCATTTTTTAGAAGGGCTGATGTCACTTCAAAACTTAACTCACTCTTCTAAAGTGAACGGGGCGACGTGTTCACGTCCTCTCGCTCTCCGTTAGGTTTCTGCTCGTCTACCGCGGATCATTTTATTAGAATTAACCCAGAGAAGGAAGAGGATTTCCCCGTAAAAACATCAGCAACTCTCGCAGAAGTAGCGGAGCAGCCGGATTTACTTCACCGCTGAAAATCCGGGAGTTGATCCGAGCGGAGGAGAGCCTCTTCTCTCTGTCTGGGGGTGAAGGCGGCTGAGTTTTTTTTCTTTTTTGTCTTTTTTTTTTAAACCAAAAAAAACAAAAAGATGAACCGCAGTTTTAATAAATCACAGCCTTTGCGGAATGTAGACTGCACCGCGGTGGAAGTGAAAAGCAAGGTGAGTTTGGGAGCGTTTTTCTCTGCGTGCATGTGTAAAGATTTAGGGAGAAAATCTGAGTTCACATGGTCGGAGCTGGAGCTGGAGCTGCTCGGACAGACTGTCTCTGAACGAGCGGGCTGAATTCTCTCTGTTATGCATCTATTATCCCACTCTAGAACAGACACTTCAACGCAACACTTAATGCATGTTTTTCCTATATTTATTGCACAGATTTTCTTCTTCAGATCCATTGATATCAACACTCCCTGTCAATGAACCGCTGAGCATTGAAATGGACTAATATCTAGGAATTATTCAAATGGAACAATTTGACAACAGAAATAAGGCACATAACTCAATAAGTAAACTTAGTTTGGTTGATTCTGATGTGGAAAAACCAGACGTGCAGATCAATCACTTGCCTTTATCACTTAGGACAATTAGTATAATTGTAGACTAATCGGTTAATTTGATAAGTTATCTCTTTTTTTCTGTTTTCTTGTGTAGGAAAGTAGAAAAATATTATGAAATTCTTCTGTAAAATGATTGAAAGAACTTTTTAAAGAATTTGACTATTTAGTCTTCTTTTTTGCACCACGGACCAGATAAATGTCTCGTACTATTTTAATGGACCGGTTGTTAAGTTGTGGCAAATAAATACCCCTTATTAGTAGTAAATTTCCGGGGTTTTGACATATCTTTCTACCTATAAAATCTTCCTACCCAAATGAACTGTGCATGTGCAACAAGGGTTTCCTAAGTGAACTCAGCCTGTAGTTTTCTCCTACCTGACCGATGTACAAGGTTAGACTCTTGTATCAATGACTCAAATATAAGTTTCATTATTGATGATGAAATCCTAGCCATTCTATTGTTCAGTTCGGCCCAGCACAAATTCAAACACGGACCAGTATTGGTCCACGGCTCAGTGGTTGGGTACCACTGTGTTAGTTAATGTTTGCTTAGAGAGATGTGCTTAAAAAGCTGCATTCTTGAAAATGAAAACCACTGAAATCTTGGAAATACAACCATTAACTGTCAGGCCTGTTTAAGGACTTCAATAACCCATGTTAACCATGAATGTGTCTCTCTGTGTCTTCATGTTAAGCTTTTAAAGTGTCTTCAAAGTCCAAGAAAGTTTTCTTTTTATAGAAAACACTGATGGATTACGTAGACTATGCAAAACCCCTAACCACAAAATACCCACTGGAACTATTTATAATTTACCCAGAAGCCTCTCTGGGAGTCTTTAACTTGTATTTTCTTTATCCATATCTGAGCTAAAACTTCTTTAGACACTTGGTCTTTGTCCACACAAGTGTGTGCCTGCACATGTGTGAAAGGATGAGCGCCTGAGTCACACAAGACACGACAAGTTGAGATTTGCAAGAGCTGATTCACTCTGGTCAGAGGTGACGGCTCAGTTTCAGTGCAGTGGCGGGAGACTGACCTGGACATACTGTGGGACGGACCAGTAAAAATCTATTAACATGACTTTAGATCTGAGATCTTTCTCCAAATCTGACTACAGATTTTTTCAATCAGGATCTAAGTGGACACTACAGCCAGGTTTGACCCCCTGCTTTAAGACCAGGAGGAAAAAACTTGCAGTATTCTACCATAAGTACTTAGATAAAACCAAACCCAGTTATTCTTTCTGAAATACTCAGTTAAAGTTTTAGTGAAGTCTCTAACTACGCAAACAAATGAGTAATCAGAGATAATTGTCTGATCTGTTTTTAGTTTTTCGGTTTTAACAGTCAGACTTTGTCAAATTGTCCTCATTAATGATAATAGTTGCACTGCTTGGTATTTTTCCAAACCTGTTGTTTGAGTCTGGTGCAGGACGTGTCCCAGAGTTTCTCTGGGGAAACTGTTGAGGTGATAAGCTTATCAAGGTAAACACCAGAGGTGTGTGTTCGTCTGTCCTGGAGCCTCAGCCAGGAGCTGGTTTCACTCAGTGGTCTCTCTATCAGAGACAGGGGGTATGTAGGACTAATGGAGGGGGCTGGGGTGATGTGTTCTTATCTCCACTCCCTTTAAGGGAGGTCTGTGAAGATTCTCATCCATCCAGGTCATGAAATCAAATGTGTTTAGTTGTAAAACAACTGGATTTTTCTTTAGAAATTGGTGTTTTGTTCCTCAGATGAGAAACTTCATCCATTTCTGTTCCAAATATCAGCTCAGGTGTCAAGAAAAGAATGTGTCAGAACGTATTTCAATCATAATCACAACACTAATAATTAGATGGTTAAAGTGTTTCCTGTGTTTTTTTTCCCCCTCGTCTTTTTCTGGCCACAGCTTCCTTTCCAAACTTCCCTTCATCTGATTCCGTTTGTTATCTTGTTTTCTGTGGACAAAGACGATACTGATGAAACACAAGTCAACTTCCATTTTCCTTTGGCTGTGTCAGAGTTTGGTGTCTCCCGACATGTTCCGGCCTGTTGACATCACTTTTCTGTGATTGGCCAACAGGAGGGCTGATGTCATGCTGGTGAGGATGTTCTTCAGGGTTTCAGAGACGTTTGGAGGCTTGTAAATAATCATGCCATGTTGAGACTTGCTTGAACCCAAAGGCCATGTTCTCCCGGTGAAAACAGATTGTTCAGACTGATCAGTGAGTAATGGGACAGTCAGACCACTGCTGCCAAGAGAACTTCCAACCCAGAAAAGGAACAATTTATATTCAAACGTTTTCATAAATTCATGCATTTTGTGTTGAAAATGTTTATTGCACTCAACTCCGTCCTCAGTCTGAGTGCTGTGAAGTAACTCCTGTGGTGCAGACCGACCTGTCGGACCACTTGAGGCGCCAAATGTGGCTTTTGTTTTACATTTACTGTTACTGTGAAGAACAAGTTTTGGATCCAGCTGTTTCTCACTGAAATCAACACAGGAAGGTTTGAACTAAGGTTAACTCACTGTCTCTGCTCCTGAATGATGTCACAGTTATGTAGCCTTGTTGTGCCCGTGCACTGTCAATTCAGGTAGGAAGATTTTATAGGTAGGAAAATATTTCAGAACAATTGGTTCGTGGAGCAAAAAAAAGGTTATGGAACACTGATCTAGACAATCTGTTAAATGAAGAGTGAGGTAACTTGGGCCGTGTCTTGTCTTTCACCGATCTGAGTTGCAGCATTCCTTGACCTTCAGGTCAAATGCATTCCTGGAACACAGCTGAGTCACTAACCTGGAGGTAAATGCTGATTGAAAACCTTTCAACTGGTTAAAAAGTCTTGAAACTCTAGCAGGGTTTTTTTTTTTGAGCATTGAGGCAAAGAGGCGTAGAGTCTGTGGCTCCACAGTGTACAGTTACTGGGTCTGGCAGACCCTGTGTCTCCTAAGATGCCCCCTCTTCAAATCCATGTGTCATCTTCTAATTACAGAGCTGGTTAATGTACTTCCCCCTCCGCCTTCTCCCCGCTTCTTCTCTCTCCACCCACTAACTGTACCGCTACTCTCCCTTGTGTTTCTCTGTCAGCAGTTTTCTGCTGCCTCACTACCCTCCCTCTCTTTTCCTCTCCTCCCTTCTCCTCTCTTTTCCTGCCATCTCCTCTCCTGTTTCCTCCTCAGCAGTTAGCCGATGATTACTGTAAGAAGCGGAACCATTCGTTTTGGGTATTACTGCTGGGATTCCAACTCTGCCGCTAAAGCAAGGCTGCATTTGTTGGACCGATCCTTTGTATCTCACTCCTAACTCCTGTCTTGACATCATCAGATGTTTATAACTCACACACTCAGAGTGACCCCGCAGTGAACCTGGGCCGTGCTCTCATTGGTGGTAGACTGACCTCACAGGGGGAAAGCTGTGACACGATTGTTAAAGACAGCGTTGCACTTGTGGGAGTGGAGTTGGAACAGCCTGTTGCTGTCATTCATATAGGCTGCAACACTGACGCACAGATATATTTCCCTAATGAGCCTATTGTCAACCAGGGGAGGAAGTTTAGGAGGGAATTAAAAGTGTTGAAAATGTATTTAAAAGTGCGAGTTTCATTGGCTCATGTTTGTTCAAAAGAATATTACATTTGACTCTAAATCAGTGGTCACTGGGCCAGGGACTGGTACAGAGAAATAATGTATCTCCATCTGTCTATTCCTTCCACTTGGAAGAGCACACATCTGAACTCCAGTCAGATGTGTAAAAGAGTCAGATTCCATCATCAATAATGCAACTATATGTGATTAAAGAATATTTTCTCAGTGAAGACAACAACAATAAACTCAAGTTGATGCAGAGATTCTAACTTTTTATACCGATCTGGTAGGAGAAAATTATAGGCTGTGTGCACTTGGGAAATCCTTGTAGTGTCCATGCACAGTTAATTCTGGTAGGAAGATTTTATAGGTAGCAAAATATTTCAGAAACATCGGAAATTAAATTTTACTAGGAGGTTTTTATCTACCATGACTGATCTGGTCCGTGAAAAAAGTACCAGACTTTTAACCCTGGCGTTCGTGGCAGGTTGGGTAACACTGGTCTGAATCATGAAATTGTTCTTATCAAGAAGGAGTTTCATCTCACACACAGTCTTGATAAACATTTTTAAATCTGTCTTTTTCTGCTAATTAATCAGACAATTTTCACAATATTGCACATCAGGGAATTCTGAGGGATCACTCACACTCTGCCCAGTTGTTTTCATGACAAACTGTATTACTTCTCTATTTTGCTTTATTTTTATCAGTGTTTTTCATTGTTCGGCGGCTATTTGGGTTAATTTTCTGGTAAATGAAGTAAAATGTTGGAGAACATGGACTCTTTGATAAGGGTTAATTGTTATTGCACTTGATAATAACATTATATCTATCTTTTCTGGCTTTATCTTTTAGCTAACATTCTTCCAATCATTTGACTTGGCTATTACTGGGTTCACTTCGGTTTCTTTGAATCTTCACGGTGATGCATTTATGATGAACTCCGCTAGATTTTTGCTGACGACCCTTTTTTTCTTCGTAACAATTGTACCTAAAGTCAAGGCCACATTTTTAACACAGCTCTGAGGATTTCCACTCTTTGACTTCACTGCTGTCAGTGAATGCACACACTTTTATATCTCTGTTTCCTCCTTCCTTCCTTAACGCGCCCTGTCTTTTGATCTTGTGTTTTTTATCTAGTATGGGGCAGAATTCCGGCGGTTCTCAGTAAATCGCACCAAGCCCGGCAAGTTTGAGGAGTTCTACAAACTTATTCTGCACATTCACCGCATCGCCAACATGGAGGTGATCATTGGCTACGCTGACGTCCACGGAGACCTGCTGCCCATTAACAATGATGATAATTTCTGCAAAGCGGTGACGATGGCTCACCCGCTACTGAGGATCTTCATACAGAGACAAGGTAAGACGTCCAACGAGGTTTTAAAGACTGACTTTCTTTAGTAATATGCAAGAAGAGCGAGTTCTTTGAGCACTTCCTACAGTGGGGGTGGGGGGGTGAATGTGCTCAGCAGAAATGGTGATCAGATCTGGATTCTGCACGTTATCTGTAAGGGCAGTGGTCCAACAAGAACAGATTGTTGCAAAGAAGAAGTCCTATGTTATTGTGAAGCTAGGCTTTATTTAGTCCACGAGAGAACGCCTCCAACACCACAAACACCACCAGCAGTCAGTTAAATCTCAATAAAGAGCAAAGGGGGAAATGATCTTCTGGGGATTGAGGCTTAAAAAAAGATTTTTTTTGTATCTTTGTATCTTATCTTTTGTTTTTTGTTTTCTTGTATCAATTTCTTGCAACTTGTTAAACTTTAAAACAATCCCAAACTGGAATCAAGTTTCCCCTCAGAATATTTCCTCATCTAATTATGTTGTCTTCCCGCCATGGGATCCTGAGGTTGTTCTGTTTACTTTTTGCTACGTCTCTGTGTGTGCATGTGTGTGTTTCCTGCCCTCTTATTGGCTGAATCAATCTCAGTCTGTCTGCGTCTGCTGGATTTGACTCGTCCGTCTCAGCCAGAGGAAGGCTTGCAGGCAGATGAACACAAACTTTTTATCTTTGCATAAACACAAACCAACAGACGCACACAGACTTGCACACAAGACGGTGCCTGGGTCGCTCTATTGAAATCAGGTCATTGAGCAGAGCCTGTATCCCAGCATACCAGACATTACAGAGAGACAAAAGATCTGCATGAAAAGAAAGACTCCTAACTGAGCTCCCTCCACCACTCTGTGTGTGTGTGTGTGTGTGTGTGTGTATTTGTCCAAAGACAACACCACAATAAACTGAATGGGAACCAAGTCCCAGAGCCGCATTGATCCCAGTTCTGGAGTGGTTCTTGACGACCTGCCAGCAGTGCATATAAATGAATCTATCACCATTCACGTCTATTTCTACCCACAATCCACGGTGGAATGTTCCTGGCGTGGTTGTGTAATGACCATGTACACTCAGAGGTTTTGTTTAAATTGTGTTCCAGTGTTTTGGACTCAAAAGATTTCAACAGTGCAGTGAATGATCCTGTTGCTAATTCCTGTAAAGACTGAGATAAGAATTTTCTGAGGAGCTCAGAAGATGTTGTTGTGATTTGTGTTACTAAAAGTTGAATTAAACAATGTTAAACAGTTGCTGAGGAGAAAAAAAAAACACAGAGTTAATCGGTGAATATGTAGTCATTTTGGTGCAGGGTTATGTCGTGGTAACATCTGTTTCTTTAAGAAAGCAATTCCAAAAATTTTTACATATTCCATTTTTCAGTCTGACTTGGCTTCACAGAATCCAATTTCCTTTGACTAGAAACACAGATACATCATATACGTATGTTCAGGTATTTTCATGGTTATAAATAGAAAACGTGACGACAACTTTCTTCAGTTGGACCTCATAAACACTCCAACGGCGGCTCCTTCAGTGATATATATACCAAGATGGATTGTCAGGACGTAACTCTCCTTCTCACTTTCTACTGTGCTATGCAACCCAGGAGGAATCCTGGATAAACACCTGAGGGTTACTGTGATCCCTGCTGAGGGACAGATTTTTGTCGGTCTTAAGACGAGTCCTGATTTAATGTTGTTGTGGTGTAAACACGGCGCTGACATGGTGATGTGGTTCAGGGGAATGTGGCCTGTTGTGACGGATGAGCATCGTGAACCTGAGCACTGCAGACTATTGTTAGCTGCCAGACAAAGAGGTTTGTGTGAAATGGTTTCTCAGCCCTGTGTGGTACATGAGTGAGAAACCACTCCATCTGTAAGGTATCAGCCTGTACCAGTCATCATCAGGAGCACAGGTCATCATCGGTGTCGGCCAGACCTCCCTGGAGGCAAGAAGGTCCTTCATAAGAACTGTGACTCAGCCCTGACACATGAGTGGACCCGAAACTTTACATATGGAGAGATGTTGTATAAAAGTTTGGTCCCAGAAGCTCAGCTGAAGTTTGTTTTAAACCTGATCATAACAGAGGATTAAACTACCAGGGTGAAGGGTGAGGATGAAACATCATTCAGGCTGGAGTTTAAACTTTTTTAAAAGCTTTCATCGCATCATCTGAAATCTCTGAAAATATTTAAAATGGACAGAAAAAACTAGCTCACTGTTTATTAAATTATTTTTGGCCCTTTACTGCAGTTGTAAAATGTCCAAACACAAGCTTCAAGCCTGTGTGTGTTGTTGGGATATGAATAAAATAAATACCTAAAAATAAAAGAGCAAAAGCAACACTGAGTCTGAGCTGATTATTATTAAGAATTAGAATTAGAGTGTAGAAGGAAATAATGTCTTTGTAGGTTCTCAGTCATCCAGGTCATTTCATCCAAAAACAACATTCAGACAGACTTCCTATTGGATAAGAGTCGAAACATCTTCAAGAAACTTGATGGATTTTTTTTTACTGTCAAAGGATTTGATGGTCCAGCCAAATAGTCCAACCTTCAGCTCTTAGTAGTTGACTTCACCCAAAGATAAATCCTCGTTCTGATCCTGACCAGATAAACCTCCTTGTCCGACCGACCGAGTGTGTGTGTGTGCATGTGTGTGTGAGCACTTTGCTGCAGTCAAACAACAAAAGATATCATTTCACACACGTCTCTTTAATCTACCTGACACCCACCTCCAGGGTTGACTTCACCTCTGTTCACAACACTGACACACGTGCAGCAGTCGTGTGGCGTCACAGGGATATAACTGAGGTTAACCCTCTGCAGGAAACCATTGTCATCCATGCAGAAGTTCCATACCATCTGAATACGATGACCTCACTGCATCTGATGAATACATGTCTGAACTAAAGCCAACCCCTGATGTAGAGGTTGGTGTCTTCTAGCGGGTTTAACACCTGCAGGAAGGTCCACAAGGGGCTGGTATTGGGCAGTGTGATTTGGGTGACAGTCTTGGAGACTGGTGACCCAGTAAAAGAAGCAGGAAATGGATGGCTGTCCACTAGAGGCATCTGTGAGTTGGAGTACTGCAGATTTTATGGCACAGTACAGCTGTCAATCACCTGCTTCATTAACTGATTTACTAGTTGTGCTTTATCCACAAAAGCACTAGTTTTAAAGACCTGTAATGCAGCAGGACAACATTGTCTGATAATTGGGGAATAATGATAGTATTGAGAAGACCTCACTTAATGAAGGGGGAGGGTATGGGAGGGTGGAGCCTGGTTCCTGGGACACCACATTTTCCCATGTTCACACAGTGGGTGGGGGAGGTGTGAGAGAGCGAGTCTTGTCAAGAGACGAGACTTGCTGAAAGATTTGTGGCTAAAGAGGAGTTTGAACTCAAATGGGAAAAAACGGCCCAGTCGGTGTGAACGGTTGGCGTGAGATGGTGGAGATTGGTAGTCCAAAAAAAACGACAGACAGTGTTGGTGCCGACTCCGCCCTAATCTACTTTCTGCTTGATTTGTTTTGTCGGCGGCGGTTGCTGATAAGTCCTGAGTCTGACATTTGTAACCGTTTTACTGCCGTGAACTCTACCTGTTCGGTCTTGCTACAGGTTAGCAAACCTCCTCCTAATGGTCTTCATCAGACTTTATCTATTCTAAAGAATCTATTTATATTTATAGAGTATGAACGGAGCCTGTTGCTGCACCACACCACTTTCTCAGAGCTGGAAAAGTGTGGAACCAGATAAGAAATCTGGTTTCTTATCTTACAGGTTTCCCACAGCACGTTGGATGTGTTAGTGTGTTGGGTTCAAACAGGGATAGGAGTTGAATTAATTTCAATCTCTAACTAGAGATGCACTGATTGCAAAACTCTTGTCTGATACCAATTCCCAGTTTTAAAGGAGGTCTGACCAGTCCAAACTGGTTTATCCGGTTTATCCCAAAAAGCCTTTAACTCGTGTCACACTAAAAGGCTGGTCATCCAGTGCCATGAACTCATGAACTATGACAGGGCAGTTGGTGGCCTAGTCACAATGACAAAAAAAGAAATTTGATCTTTAATCAAATTATTTTGCTAGCGGTGGCTAATTACAGAAATCCCTGATTGCGACAGTGACCAGCTGCTCACATATTGGAGCGGTTGACTATAAAACCAGCATTTTCAATGGGTGGCTGATTGACCAGTGCATCTCTAATTGTATCCTATTAATGGTTGGTTTCACAGCCTTAGAGAAGACCAAGGAAAACATTGTCTGGTTGTTTTTGCAGACAGTGCCAGTGGCATGAACACAGACTAAACTTTGAACCGAGAGGAGAAGACACCACTGTTTGGCCACAGGCTAAAAGTTTAAATAAATATGGAGGCACAGCAGGTTGAGGTTGAGTCGCTGTTGCTTTTTGCCGATCGTGTTGAATCAGGAGCAGCTCTACTGCTCTCCACACCTGTGAAAACTAGAGGTCCAACCATCAAGAGAAGGCAAACGTTCACAGAGAAAGAAGGAAAGATGTAACAGTGCTGAATAATAAAAAAGAAACAGACAAAAATGCAGCTGCAGCTTCAGGCCAGTGGAAGCTTAAAAAGAGCAGACGTCCAGACTGGAGCTGTTTCTCAACAACTTGGACGTCGCAGCTGCCTGGAGATCAAAGAGTGTTTTTTTTTTTTCTATTTCTACTGCTGCCCCGACCGCCTGTACTCCACTCCACTGCACCACTGCACACTTGGCTCTGCAGCCTGATTCCTTTTGCATCAGTTCAGTTGTAAATGTGCCTCGGACAGAACAAAGCCAGGCATCCAGTGAATGTGCCCGGTGTCGTTTACACATACAACTATAAAAGCAGCAACGCAGAATGGTGGAATTGTTAGTTATTAATAGTCTTGGTCTGTTAGTTAGTCATCGACCTATAATGAGAAGGAGGTTTAAAGGGTTTTCAATTGATCACAGATCAATCATCTTTATGGGCTGTAGGCTGTATATGGAGATGTCAGCAGACAGGCCAGGGTCTGACCCTAACCCAGACCTGACCAGACCTGACCTGACTTTCACCAATGCAGTCACTGTGTCTCCATGGACCAGCCTAAAACCAGAGTCACACCAAGTATAACTCATGTTGCATGTTCTGTTGTAAGGGATCTGGTTCTTAGTGCTTTAAAGTCTTGTTTCTGACAAAAAAAGAGAATCATGGGACGGTTGTTAAAAAAGACACTTTGCCACATGTGGGGAAAAGTTTTGCCGTAGCTGAGATCCAACTCCTTGAACTGGTGGTGTCCAAATGAAGTCTTTCTGTGGGGTTTATATTTTGTCTGGCTCTTTGTGTTTGATATATTCAGTTTCCTCAATTACCCAATTCCTACAATGACATAAACGTCTGAAACTTTTTCTTTCAGTCTGTTAACTTTGGAGGAAATCCCAAGAAATATGAAGTACATTCACAACACACCGGAATTTAATGTTTAAATGAATAAAAATAAATTCAGCGTTTGCCTTTGGCTGGGGTTTTTGGCTGTGAACAGTGCACTTTTGTTGCACAGACTCAGAGGCATTAACGGTTAGTAAGTTATGGTAATAAAAATAAATAGTTTAGGAACTATTTTCACATTTACAGTACACAAGTGTGAGCAAACAGGGAGTATCCTCAGGGTGTGCTGCAAAGAATCTGGTCCAGTGAAAAGAAATCACTACCTGCTGCCACTGTTCCTCCTTCAACTGTGTTTTTTCTAAAAACCAGCCCAGTTTTTTTTAACCCTGTTTCTCCTGCTTTTGTTTTCTACGTTGCATCTCCACCCATCGGGGGCTTTCCCTCTTTTCCTCACTAGAGTTTAGAGCAAGGTTTCTGTAAAACACACTTCAGCAAAATCCTGCAACCACGTCCATCTGATCATCTTGGTCCTTGTTCAACTATGCTGTTTGAGGTTTTGCCACTTTTTTTTTTTGGATTTTTCGCACAAACACAGTCTTCGCGGAGTTGTCAGGAGGAGAAGGAAGGAAGGAGGGAGGGACAGGGTGGGGAAGTGGGGGAGGACCCATGGCAGACAATTAGGAGACAGTCTGACTGTAAAAAAGACATACATGCATGGACAAGGATCATCCCACATTTGTGTCCATTTCCATCCCGACGTTTGACCACCGTCCTTTTGTATCAGTGTGATTCAACCAAAACAAGTAGTGAGAAATGTGAACACGATGATGTGTCACAGACAAAGACCCTTTTATTGGGGCTTTTTGTGAGGGTCTGACACAAACTTTGATGACACAGACAGAGGGGAGCTGCATGGGAAAATTCACTGCCTTTGAAAAATGTCCCATCACAGATGAGCTCAGGACTGGACCACGCTGGAACTTTGTCTCCGTCTGTATTGGTGTAAAATGGGTTTCTGTGCCGTAAAAGCTCCTCTTGGAGGTGCTGTGTGTGGGCTTCTCAATAAAACCTGCGTGTGGCCTTTTCTCTACACGTCTGCACACAATGCCAGCCACAGTTAAAGGGTGATGAAGATGCCAGGAGCAGGATGAGCAGCAGCAGCTCCGTCCGCTGCAGAGTTGGCCTCTGACTGTGAAGACCTGACGGAACCAGCTTGGATCAAACACTAAATCATGTCACTTATGGCACAAAGGGAAAGTAACACGTGGACGAGGAGACGAACAAATACACTACGTCCTTCTTCGTCTCCTTTCAGCTTGTCCCTTTTTCAGGGGATTTCCAGCTCCCCCTGTGTCTTCTACTCTGACTCCGTCCTCCCTCATTGCATCCATCAATCTCCTCTTTGTCTCCTACCTGGTAGCTCCGTCTCTAGGATCATTCTTCTACCAATGTATCCACTGTCCCTCCTCTGAACATGTCCAAACCATCTCAGTCTGTCTTCTCTAGCTTCTTCTTCTCCAAACCTTCCTGTCTGTGTTGTCCCTCTAATGTCCTCATTCCTGAAGAGAACCTCCTCATGATGCCTTATTGTGTCCACAGATTTTCCTCCTCTTTGTGTTTGTCAACTGCTGTAACTTTTGTCTCTTACACTGACCTTGTGCAACTCAGACTCACGTATACACAGACACACACTCCTCCCTGTTCTACAGACCATAAGGGGACGTCTCTGTGTTTTAATTAAACCTGCGAGGGCGGTTGTGTTTGGCGAAACTTTGTTGCTGTTTGTATTTCCTAAGTCCCTAGCTTTCATTTTGGTTTACGACCCCACTTTGAACTGACTGTTCGCTCCCCCACAATGAAGTTTCCAGACATTGTGAGACATCAGTTGTCTGTCGGGGACGCTGCTCTCGCCTGTTATTGTCTGTCTCGATGGGATTTATTCTCTGTTTAATTCTAAAACCGCTTGCATTTTCTATTGTTTGTTCCCTCAGCAAAGAAGTCGTGTTGTAGGAAAAAAAATCAAATTAAACCTACTTGAATGAAACCAAATTGAAAATTCCCACAACAACCTCAGTATTTACAGATCCAGAACTACAGATCTTTATAAATGAAAGGACAGTTAGTTTTTCCTGCCAACAGCAAAGCAACACTGACCTCTTTCAGGTGTGTGTGCAGTTCAGTGGAGACAATAATAGAAAGTCAGCTCCTAAAACAACTAACAAATGTTCCTTGGGCCACAGGACAATCTTCTCAACCGTATGGAATGAATAAATATTCAAAATAAATAAACATACTATTGACTTTTGATTGAATAGTTAAAAATGTAGAGGGTCTGAGAGGTTATGAACCTCACACTGTCTCTGAACAGACCTACTGGGGAACTCTGGAAATTGTATCCTGGAAGTGATGAATAAAGCCAGTCCTTTAGGGACAAACAAACAACTTCCTTGACCCACCACAGGAGCAGTGCAGCCACTCCTCAAGTATAAACCTTCAAAGAGACAAACAACTTTATAAAAAAAACAAAACTCTTCAAGGCCTCAATTCTCTGTGTCGTCTTTACCTCGAATGTCGTACGATTTCTTTCTACACGTCTGACCCAGAACTTTTTTTAGTCAGTGAGGATTTGAGTCTTTTGTTTTTGTGTTGTTTTTTTTCCTCCACAAATGCTGCTGTAAATGCTGACACTGGTGTTGTCAGGCTCCCGTTGTAACTTTGTGTGGCAGCAGTGGAGACAAACACAGCTGGTTGTCTGTATAACAGAAGTTCAACATTGAGGTGCCTGAAGGTAGACGATGTTTCCTTCACCAGAAGTTCCGTTAGTTTCCTCACTTTTCTAGTAAGTTCCCCAGATAACTGACATTTCCATCTCTGATCTGCACAGAAAGTTACTAAATGCTTTTGTAAACACAGAGGTTATTTTTGGTTTGTCCTACAGAGTCAGGAAATGGATTTCTATGGTTTTGGTCACTCTTAAGCCAATGTGGTCTTCTCACGTGGACTAGTCACTCTGTCCACCTCTGCTCATGTTTTCCTTCAGCCACTGTTGAGACAAAACTGTCGAGACAATACTGAAAATGGTCAAACGAAGAGAATGCAATGGAAATTTTCCCCGGCCATCTTTAGAACGGAGCAGAGTGAGTGAAGAGGCTGTAGATTTGGGGTTGGACAGAGAGCAGGGAGTTTGGGTGCAGGGTGGGTGTTAGTGGGTTTCTTTGAGGGAGGAGTAGTTGGTTTATGCAGAGACAGATTCCTGCGAGACTCCTCACTAACGTCCCCACTTAATTACAGCTGTTCTGAAGGACAAGGCCCGGCACGCTCAGCCGGTGCATCTGAAAACAGGCAAAGTCCCATTTGCTGATGTTGTGAAAACAGGATTTTGGTCCATTGAGGAAATCCTGGTTTACTCGACCAGCATGTCTAACAAACTGGTATGATGGATAAGAAGATACAATGATCTTTATCTCACAAGTCCAAGACTTGACCTTCTACAGTTCTTCCTATAAAACAGTATAAAAGTCCTTCTGGCTTGCTGTCCATTCCAGCCACTGTAGACAGAGACGCACAAAATGGACGCTGATATAAACCAATGTCAAAGGCTGATTCCAACACAATATAAAAGTATGATGGAGGCCAACTTTACTGAGCATGAATCATTTTCTATGTTAATCAGTGCAGCTTTAAATAGAAGCTTGTGGTTCCAGAAGTTCATCCTAACTTCTTGCAGAACGCTCACACCACATCTGCTGCTTCCAGCCCCAGAAACAACATAAATAAGTCCAGCCCAGCTCGCACACCATCAACCTAGCCTCTGCACGAGGTTATTTTGGGAGTCCATAATTACAAAGGAGGGACTGACTTCTTCTCCAACGCTCATCCACAGCAAACACACTCACCGCTGGCACAGTTGGCTTCAGAGCCACTTCTTCTTTAGCCGTTATTGAACTCTTAACTCATAGCAAACTGTAAAACAAGTAAATCTGCATCAGTTAACTTTGATTTCTAACCATGGCAACTCGGCTAGATTTACTGCAGGCAGCGTACTGCTGCGTGCACGTGGCATGAGCATATGCTGAAAGTCTGTACATTTCACACAAACACACACCACATGCCTGGTGAAGGCAGTCAAATGTGAAGTCATTTATTTTCCCCCTATTTGAAGTTTACTTTTCCTGAGGCAGAAACCATCCACAACTTAATCCACTTAAAGTTTGAGCTGTGTTTTTAAGTCTGCGTACACAAACGGCAGAGCAGTTTGTCTTCATAGATGTCCCAGTTGTCCCAGCCAGTATTTATACAACATACGTCCATGTTAAACTTGTTTGCAATTAGCGGCGATTTCTGTCTTTGTTGCAGCTCATGTTTATATCATGTCATGTGAAGGAATATTTTTGTGCTAAGTTGCGCTTGTTTTTTGCCCAAGGCCAGTTGGCTGTTGTTTGTTCATGTTTAACCTGGATTTTCCCCTAAGTGCTAAACCACAATAACAAAATCTGAGGCCAGGAGTTATTACCACCAAGGCAGTGTGCATTTTTCAAAGAGACTAAATTTAGTTGCCACTTTTTTAAACCCTCCAAAATAAAAGGTTTGTCAAGTATTTTAGTTTGAAGAGTGTCAACATTTACAGGCATCTAGAAGTGGAGCTTAAATGGGTCATGAAGCTAAAACAATGAGACAAGCTGTCGAGTCCTGCATCAGTCTGACAGATTTACAGCCGCCATGGCCTTTGGTTCCTTTTGATTGGCTGAGAATAAACCCACAGGATTTCATGATTGGCCGTCACAAATCACCAGACTTGGCCATGAGCTGGACAATAACCATTTGACACTTGATTTAACGATGACAAAGACAGTCTTGAGCAGTTCTTCTGAAAACTTCTGTTAAAACAGATACTACACAGAACCAACTTCAACTGCAGTTCAAGAAAACTTTTAAGGTCCTGGTAAAATAGATTATTCCTGGAGGTTTTCATTTGACCAGATGGTTTAAATCAGGGGTGACCACACTTTTTTGTCTTGTGAGCTACTTTTAAATGACCAGGCTGAAGAATAAAAACTCCATATATATCTACCTACTATATAAACTGGATATCTGACTCTATACATTAACATATACCAAATGTACATATATTACATATACGTAAAGTATTTCAGCTGCAGTTGATCTATTACTTTTGATTCCTCACTTCTGAGAAACTTGGAAAAATTGGAGTGGACCTGGACCTGGACCTGTGTTTAATGGGTGTTGGAAGAAAAAAAAGACAGTGTAAAGTCTTTAATTGTATAATTCCTAACATTTATGTCAAGTTGTAAACTGCAGTTTAACTTTATCTACGTATGTATTAATGCTACTGTTGCAGCCAAACCTCACCAGGCCTGATCATTATTTCCAAATTGAAAAAGATCAGCTGTGGTGCTGGCATCAACCACGGGATCAGATAATTACCAGTTATGACTTCCTAACTTTGGTTTCTCTTCCATTTGAGACTGAATGAGAAACTGTGCTACGTCCAAATGTAATCAAGTGGTCGTCCAACCGTGGTCAGTAAAGTCATGTCTCCAAGAACAACACAAGGACTTTGTTGAGTCTTAGTTAGAGACAGAGAGTAACTCTCTAACTGGGTAAATCTCTTAACTCTGGTGTTGATATCTAGTAAATGAAGTGAGATCACAGCCAAGTGACTATTATTATTAATATTATTATTAACAGCCACTTCATACCACAGAGTCTTAGTCATGCAGAGACAGAGACCCTTCCAGGCCCTTCTGGTAAATTTAACCTTCAACCTTCATGAATAACAGGCTACACTGTGTTACACGGCCCTGTGCTGACTCACTAATGTCCAACAAGAATGTCCAGACTCTGTGAGAAGACGCTGCTCCGTCTCCCACACTGAAACACACATGATTCCCTCCTCCACTGCATAATTCAGGCCAACTCAGCAGTTGAGGATGGCAAAGGAAGGAAGAGAGTGGAGGAGGGGAGGAATGAGCCCTAACCCTGCCACTGATATGAACCGTGTCCCAGAGAGCGGCTGTAACAATGGACACTGACAGCTCGGGTGGAAATTCTCCCAGAGACACTTCGGCTGTGTGTGAGTGTGTGTGTGTGTGTGTGTGAAGGGGGGGTGGTTACAGAGTTACTGAAGGATACAGCAGAGAAAAACAGGAGCAGGAAGATCCCTGAATATGTGTCACCACACACAGGAAGTGTTCAGTCAGTCTCTACAGCTGTTGGGTGTTTTCAGGTGCAAGAGATGCAGGGAATGTGGCCTGTCCCGGCCTGTCCCGGCCTGTCCTGTCCTGCCAACGAGCAGGAATGAGGGGCCCTGACCTGGGGGCCGGAAAAAGGCATTTCATTGACCCTTGTTAATGACTTAAAAGACGTCACCATTTAGGGAGCGTGTGTTAATGGCCGTGTCCAACACACTGCAGTGCAACATGCAGGATCCACTTTAACAGGATTAAGAAAAGGTGGTGTAGGTCTTCTGGTCCTGGGGCCAGTCCTGCATTTGAACATGTGGTTTCATGACCTTCAAAGCAGGAGAAGAATTTTAATTTCATACCTTTGCTCTGAGGCCACCTGAGGTCATTTTCAAAGACAAAGTAACTTCATTTGTGAGTGAGCCAAAGATTTGTCTGGACTTGAGCTAAAGATTTTATGGCTAATATTAAAGGTAATATTTCATTCTATAATTTAGTTTAAAAAGTTTGATATAGTTTAGATTTATGTTTTGGCTAACTTACAGCTGATGCAGCTCTACTGAAATGACAATAGTGGCAGTGTCCCTTATCTTATCTGACCCCTGCTTTAGACTTAATGCTCCAGAACACATGAAGATCACCTACTTTTATTTAATATTTTGTTCTTTTTCTTTTTTATTTTCTTGCTGACTACATGCAAGGTTGTGGGTGGGATTTTGTTGTGCCGTTGTAACTCAGCCACTGAATAGACACATCAGATCCCACATGGGTCCAGAGGACACACTGGGGTCAGCGGTGTCCTCTTTTAAACACTGGTGCGTGTGGGAGTCTGCGGCTGCGTGTGCGTGTGTGTGTGTGCTTGGACGAGGATGAATTAAGAGTGATCTCATCCCCCTTTGAAGATAACGTTTCTCCGGCCACTTCCAAGTCAAGTTGAAACATGACGGATTATTTTTCTTGCGCGTGGTGTGAATGAGGAGCTGCTCTCCAGAGGCAGCTTCATAACAAAGGATCACTTTTCCTGGAGTAAACTCCTCTCAGTGTGATGTCTTCTGTGAAGAAGGACATTCTCCACCTGCTTTCAAACCTTTGCTTATTTCCCAAAATTGCCTTATGATGTAAAAAATGTTTCTGGATATTAGTGGGTCATTTAAAGCATTGGTCCCCAACCACTGAATTGGTTCTGGTCCACAGAGAAATAATGTCTCCTATTGTCCCCATCTGTCTATTCCTTCCACTTGATCCATACCCATATCAACAAAAGAACTGACCAATAGAATGGCTAGGATTCCATCATCAATAATGCAAC
>JAFBJS010057703.1:236090-302664 GCA_016785265.1 Paraplagusia blochii
GGATACATTGGTAGAAGAATGATCCTAGAGATGGAGCTACCAGGTAGGAGACAGAGAGGAGATTGATGGATGCAGTGATGGAGGACATGGAGGTAGTTGGAGTCAGAGGACAGGGGGAGATGGAAATTGTTGACTCGCTGTGGCAACCCCCGAAAAAAGGGACAAGCTGGAAGGAAAGAGGGAGAAGTTTCTTTCGTAGAATGGAGGAAAGTTGAGTTTTTATACCAAAAGGACTGAAAACATTGGCTCAGTTTCCTTTTCTTTACTTTACAGCTCATTATTCATTGAATAAATGCTATGTGTTCGTATGTCACCTCATTATCGTCTGTTCTGTCTCAGCAGGAGCCAAGCTGCCCCAGGTCTTTGTAAACTGTAGATTCTGCTCCGCCCTACAAAAGCCACAAACCTTCTAATGAAAAACTCACAACTTTCTATTTAGTGGGAGTGTCCGTACCTGTAGCGAATTGCAAACCTGCAACTCTCAGCTCCAAGCCCACAGACCGGCCCAGAACAGAACAGAACAGAACAGCAGACGAGGCAGTTCCTTCTAACTTGTCCCAGATGTGCAGCTCAGCCCCTGCAGCCTGCTGCTCTAACTGCTAGTCCAATGACTTGAAAGAGTTTGTGTGTAGTTAAAACCGGCACATTCACTTGCTCGAAGGCACGTTGGCCGACCCCTTCAGCTGACTCTGTCTCTCAGTCTCCCCACCCTCCTCTTTGATTGTCTGGATTTCTCTATTGTTGCAGGGTCAAGATACAGACTGAACAGGTTCTGAATATTTCGCATATGTTCTGGTTTGATGGCTCCTCAGTGACAGTTAACCAAATATTTTGGTTTGTGGACCAAACCCAAACATTTGCAGAGTTCATTACTTGAAGACTTTTGGGTAAACCAATGTAGTTTTCCCACAATTCTTCTCATTTGGTGGAAGGGATGACTGGTCAGCTAATCAAATCAAACCATTCCACTCACCACTGATGAATATAAGCAATAATCTCTGGTTATTTGGTGATATTCAAAACTCTTTTGTGCAAAGTATTGATTTTTCGATGCTTCCCTATGCCTACCACGTTAGACTATTTAGCTTGCTTACTAACAGCAAGATGGTAAAACATACCAATTGTGGAGTTGGTGAGAAATCCACCATCCATCCATTTTCACAGCATATCCACCCAAATCACATTGCACCATACTGTGCCCACTGGAAGAAATCCACCGTATATTAAACAAAATGCACATTACTACTGACTACAGCTCCAGAACTTTACATTTATGTTTGGTGAAACTTTTTTGGCATGCGAGAACATTTTGTTTGTTACATTTGCTTTCTAAATACTAAATACTAAAAAACTGGGACAATGTTGTTTTAAAAGAAACCTTAGAAAGTCAAAAGTACCCCAAATTTCACCATTTGAATTTATATATCTTTACACATTTACATATCTTTTAAAGCTACATGAAGTAGCTTTAAACCATAGACTCCAACTCCTGAGCCCTGACTTTGTGGACAATAATAAAAACTTCCAGTAAGTTCCTGCCCTGATGTTCCGTTTTAACCACGTCCATTTATCCAGCATGTCTCCTAATTTCCACCAGGACCCTGCCTCAACCATGCCTTCAAGAATGTGAAAAATGTTGCATGATAAAAAAAGGTTCTTTTTATTCTGTCTGGAATTTTTTTTCCATGTTAGTACGAGCTGGAATTCTTGGCAGCACTTGGACTCTGAATATACACAGATAGACTTCCAGAGCGTCTCCACTGCGGAAGAGTGCAGCCGTCCAAGAATACTGATTGTTTTGGTTTGTCCAAGACTTGTATGTCTCACTGAAAGAGGCTCCACGTTTTTGGAGGAAACCAAAAACGTGGAGTAAATAAGTAGTTTCATATATACATAGGAGACGTATGTTGGCCAAACCTTCACTGAGATCTGAGGCTTCTCCCACTGTCGTGGATGTGTAGTTTCCCTGTGTTTCTGTGAGGCCCAGTAGTGAAGCCCACTCCCACATTATCCAGTCAACTGATACAATGGGGCAGCCTTATTGGTCCTTCTCTTACACAGTGCTGCGGCTTTTCTTCCGTGTCACTACGTTCTTTGTCACGCTTGGCCGAGGGCCATCATAAAGACCCCAGACAGAGGGGGCAGAGTTGTTGGGGTTCAGGAATGTCACTTTTATATGTACACTGTAGCAAAATACAGTATGACATACCCTGGCTGTCAGGCCTTAGGGAGTTGGCTTGGACTCGACTGTCGTAATCGGAACCTCACTGTAGTCTCGGGAACATACACAGCATATAGGAATTGTTTATTCGCAGACTCTTTGACTGTTGAACTTACTTTTGAAGATCTAACAAACCTTGGTATTCAATAGAGGGCGCTCTAACTCAGTTTCAGTTTCTCATCATTACAAAAAAAGCCGATAACACTCATCACAATTACTCATGAAACATTGCTGTCAGAAAGCAGGTTTAAGTTAACAAAGATGTGTAAAAAAAACTCACTGGCCCTTGTACATAGCCTAGCGGAGCCCCTAATAGAAGCTTATACTTCAATATAGACCAACCTCGATAAGTAGTTTTATGAAAAATTCAACAAACACAATTCTCTTGCTTACTGTTTAGTTATTTAGTTTCTACATGAAATACCCCAACAATTCATATTTTCTCTATAAACAACCATAAAAAAAACATTTTCCTACTGATTTGATGCAGTACCCTTTACTTGGTGTACTGTAGTACCATTACAGTACTTACTGTCCACACTGTATGAAAGGACTGGTTGTTTACAGCCATTTTCTGGTGTCTGAGTTACGTAGAGTATGTAAAAATATCATGACTTGGAGAGTCACGCCCTTGAGGGGCAACCACTGTAGCTGTCAACAGGTTGTGGACGTTTTTACCTCTCAACACCACGTTCTACGATGAATAACAGGGCAACTCATCGGGCAAAATATGTTGAAACTCACAACCTATGATTTAAAAACATTGCCTGGATAAATAGAACTTTATTAATCCCTCAGGAGTATCCTTTGGAATATTATGGAATTAGCCTAGACACACTCTCCAGTCAAACTCTTACAGAAATATATATATATATACACGTGTCCATCTCCACCTTCTTGCAGATGTTAGTGTGAAATGTCACACGTCAGTTCAGCTCCATAACACGTCTCCACGTCTCATTAGCCTGAGGGTGTGTTCAGTTTTCCTCACTCTAACTGTACTTCTCTTGACGAAAGATGTGTTTACAACACTGTAACTAACCTTATTAAATACAAGAGTGTTTTTTGTTTCATCGCTCCGCTGTTTACAGAGGCGTCCAATCACAAGACCGGCCTGGAACAAGTGAGTGAGCGCTTTAAAGGGCGATCATAAAACTTCTTCTTTGGATTCCTGTCTCTTTATTGGAGATGGACAGCAGTAGGACTTTAAAGAGGCGTCTTTTAACAGCACCACTGAGCTGGAGGTGGGCAGGGTTGGAACAAAGATATTTTTTTTCCCACTTTTCTCTGTAGTTTACAAGCCTGGACATAGCATGAGGCATTTAGGAGTTCTGTTACGAACCAGGACGATATAGTTGGTATTTTGTCTTTTGGATACTGTCCTGTCAGCTTGTCCCTCTTTTTCAGGTGTTGCCACAGCACGTCAACAATTTTCATCTCCCCCTGTCCTCTGTATCTTCTACTCTGTCACCAACTTCTCACTGCATCCATCAATCTCCTCTTTGTCTCCTACCTGGTAGCTCCATATCTAGGCTCATTCTTCCACCAATGTATCCACTGTCCCTCCTCTGAACATGTCCAAACCATCTCAATCTGTCTTCTCTAGCTTCTTTGTCTCCAAACCTTCCTGTCTGTGTTGTCCCTCTAATCACCTCATTCCTGATCCCGTCCACCCTAGTCCTTCCTAAAGAGAACCTCAGCAAAGTCTTCTCAATACTGTCCATCACTATTCATTATCTCTTCAAGGTCTAATAATAGGTGTCATGTGACCTTCGGGGTCAGTTTTGGATATTTTAGGACCTGAGCTTTCACTCATTTCCAACTCAATCTAATCTTTTCCATCTCCCTGACTTCCTGGGTCATGTCAGCTGATGGTTGTCTGGTTTCTCTGAGCTTCTGCTTCATTGCAGTTTGATGTTTTTTTTTTCCTCTAAATAAACCCCACTTTATATTCACTTCATGTTACTAATATGAGACATAATTCAAATTCACTAGACTGGAAAAAGATGGCAATTTGAAAATCCCACCGTCAATTTCTGGATTTCTTTCCTTATCCACAGAGTTGCGTCAGAGCTCTCGTGTTTCACTTCGCTGATACTCTTTACTGCAGACGTTAAACGTTATTTAAGTCAATGAATGGTTTTCCGTCTCTGTCAGCATTCAGCCTCATTACTGACGGCGTTTTTATCCCCAGAACAAACTGGAATTTAGGATAAACGCTAGCAGCTGGTGTGTGGACACAGACTGTGGATAACGCATGGATTTTATATTGTACAAACTGATCAGTAAATCACAGTGAACGGTGTGTAACATAGTGGAAACACTGACTAACACCTCACTTGACTGTGTGTGTTCTTTTTTTTTTAAACAGGCTTTTAGTTTTGCCGTTGATCCTGCAGATGCCTGGCACTGACCCGTAGGCTTTGATCAGTGGGTTCACATTGGCTTACCCATCATGCCTCAGTGTAGCCAGGATTAGGGCTGTCAGTGGTTGTTATGATAACCTGTGTGTGATCGGGTGGAACGTCCTCACACAATCTCTGTGTGTGTGTGTGTGTGTGTGTGTGTGTGGACTCACACAAGGTCAGACAACAGGTTATTAGCACGATTACAGACTCATCTGACAGATGTGAGTTTTTTTGGGAGCAGCTCAGTAAATTCTGCCTCATGTGGCACGTGAACGGGAATCAAGGTCAATCCTGGGGTTCATTCTGACTAGAGGCTGAACATCTAGAACGTCTGTCATTCTTCTATGTTCCACTTGTTGAACCCTATTGCCTTATTTTGTGCCAATTTTGTGATTATGTTGAACAAAAAATGTCAAAAGTAAAGTTTGTTCTAGTGAGACATTCAGTAGCAGAGGTGATTATTGGTCAGTGTTAGTGGAAAAAAACACTTTCAAATTGATGAATGTTTTGGTTTAGGAAATTAAACCTCAGCCCACAGGCAGACTGGGTTTTCTGGTCCCTAACCCACTAGTTAATTCATTTCCTAACATTGCATTCCCGTTAAACCCTGGTGATTTACTCACTGGGAGAATGCACTTTTTGACACCAAGGGAAGTTTCATCATTTGCGTTTTTGCTGGTCTTAGGTCCACAATTTACTTGATGCTGATATTTGACGAAAAAAACTACAGCAAATCAATAGAATTAAAACATGTTCTTAAAGAAAACTACAACATCAATAGGAATCTACGGGTCAAACAAATCCTGCAGCAGATTATTTATGGATGTGGGCAAAGACAAGTTTAAGGAGAAGGATATTTTTTCGGGAAATTTTTCCCGAGCATTTTACCCATCACAGTAGTGATCAGGGAGCTGAGCCAGTGTGTTGGGACCATCCATGCTCAGGGCACCTCAGTGGTAACTTTGCAGTAGGGGGATTTGACCCGGGGCATTGCAGACACAATTGTGTTTCCTTAACTACTTGGCCACCTGCCTCTCCCACAAAAGTGTTAAAAATAATAAGTATTTATGGCTAAATGTGACTAAAAGTCCGATCTTTTCAATAAAAGCCAGAGGACTCGTCCCATTGGTCCAGAGTCATTTGACCATATCATCGCATTCCGGGAGTTATTTAAACAAATTGCAGTTAAATGTCCTTCTTATGGGATTTTGTGGAGCAGCTGTGTAAAATTATACACCAAGGGAAAACAAAATTACAGCTGCAGACATAGGACTGGGCAGAAAAGATCGTCTAAAAATCCCTGCTGTTGTGGTGTGAGGAGGAGATACAGGAGGTGCGGGTGGAGGTGGAGGGCGTCACACCATAGACCTGCTGCGATCCTCCCTCCAATATGGTTCCCATCAGTGTGACTTGCACTTGTGGTTGAAATTCCACTGCTGCAGCAAATGGATTCAATCAAATTGGCTTCTGTCGCCACAGAGCGCAGAGAAAACCAAGAGAAAACGGTGAAGATTGATGATCTTCCTTTGGAATAATCCAATTAAAGCTTGTTTTTTAACACAGTTAATGTTGATAAAACGCAGTTCGGGGCCAATTCTTTATCAGTGAGTCTTTACTCTTCCCACCCAGACTCATTCATCATCAGTCTGGGTGCTTTTTAATGTGTAGTTGGTGTCACTGCTGACCCCACCCAAAATAACTGTGTTTTTTCACTATGCACACTACAACATTAGGGACATACCATTAAAAAAAAACTCCATGTCCCCCAAAACCACAGCATCCATTCCTTCATGTCTCCAAAGCTGTAATTTACCAGGCTCCTGTCTGGTCAACATTTCAGTAAAAGGAGGTGCTGAAGACAGAGGACCTATGAGGGGAAGTCCAAATGTCCAAAAGACAATATTCTCCTAAGATGTCCTTCATCAGCGAGTCTTAAACTGCTTCTATGCCAGGACTAAAATTCAGTTCCTTTTAGTTTAGTGAGAGGAAGAACCACAAAAATAAAAGCCTGCTGCTGAGCTTTATACGTTTTAGCAAGTTTCCAGTCACATCACATCTCGCATGTATTTGTTCTAATTCAAAAAGTCAAAAATCTGTCCACGGCCCTGTGTCCTTCACCCTTGTACCAATAAATCAGATACTAACAAAACAAGAAACAGGAGATGACCCGTTTCTGCTTGCAGACCACATATTTGTTGCAGTTTGCCCTGACTCCTACATTGTACTCACTCCTGAACAAACACAATCCTTTTCTAAAGCAATTGTCCTCCACTGTAGGCACAGATGACTCATGTGTGTTGTGATACAAGTGCAGGAGCTGATGCTCCGGCCTGGGGACCTTCACTTCCTGTCCCATCAAGCTTCAGCTCTGTCCAGATTTCCTGTCTGCCAGATTAGAAGAGATTAGAGCGCCAAGACATCATCAAACTGCACATTTTCCCTCAAAATAATGTTTGTCAAACCAAATTTTTCTGAAAGTCCAGGCCTAGGGTCCTGCACAAAGTCAGTCCAGGAGCCACAACGTCCAGTTTCATCTGTATGTTATTATCAGTTCCTTCTACTCAATCATAATGAGACACTCTCCCCAAATCATTTCTTCTGCCTCTCACAGCCTGGCAACTGCAGCCTGAACAGAATCCCCAACGTGACTTTAATAAATTTGCAGAGTTCATCTGAAGTTCAGTACCTCACCTTGGAGGATTCCTTCCATTCCTTCCCCTCTGTCTCCTCCTACCTTTATAGGGTTTTGTCATAGCAAGTCTCCATCAGTGTTTTGCAGATGAAATGTTGTTTTTGGACCTGGACTCCCTGACGAGGATTATCTAGTCCAGCATGAAGCCTTTCATTGTTTCTCTGAGTATCTGCTCGGAAACATCACACTCATTCTTTCCACAGTGTTTTGTCTTCTCGAGTTCACTTTCTGGTTAATCCACCAGTGGAGCAATCTACTTGTGTTACTGTACGCAGGTACTGACAGTATTTTGAACGTATTAAAAGGCAGTGTTTATGCTCCGTGGTGGAACATGTAGGTACCTGTGTGTATCTCACGGTACTAATGCATGCTGTCCGTGGCAGAAGGGAGGGACTTGTCTGTCTGCACAGGCAGGGAATGTTCTGCACACTTGGTATATTTATGCACAGATGCTCAGTTGTGTGGATATATATGCCAAAATAAAGATGTTTTTTATTTTTACATTTTTAACAAAATCCAGCAGAATTTGTTAAAAAAGGTGAAGCAACTAACAAAAGAAATGGGTAAACCCCATCTAGAAGGTGGAGGTAGAACATGGCTGAGCTAATTGACTCCACACCAGGATGATATCACATGTATTAGATGAAAGGTTAAGAGAAAGAAATCCATGTGTGCTGAGTTAAAGCAGAGGTCTGAGAGTTTTTGCAGCAGGTGTTTTGGTTTAGAGGTGTCAGCATGAACTGCAGCGTTTACGTCTGAAGCTTTAGTAATCAGCAATATGGAATCTGTCAGGTTGGCAGGGTTTTACCACACTGAGGCGCCGTTGTACCTTCTGTTCCTCTGAGTGTGTAGCTCATTAAGATGATTGATAGGAATGAATCCTGAAAACTGAATTGTTTTCTGTTCTTCTGTCCACAGAGGAGGTCGACTACACCAACTTTGGCACCAACACCATCACACGCAAGAAGAAGGCGGTGGTGGCGCTGCGGAACAATGACATCAACCGCAAGAGACCGCACATCCGCATCGGAATGCCGCAAGACTTCCGTCCCGTGTCCTCCATCATCGATGTGGACATCCTCCCAGAGTCTCACCGCCGTGTACGACTGTATCGCCATGGCTCCGACAAACCTTTGGGTTTCTACATCCGAGATGGAACCAGTGTACGGGTGACGCCACATGGGCTGGAGAAAGTCCCAGGAATCTTTATATCCCGGTTGGTCCCTGGAGGTTTGGCGGAAAGCACGGGGCTCCTGGCCGTCAATGATGAGGTCCTGGAGGTGAATGGTATTGAGGTGACCGGAAAGTCCTTGGATCAGGTGACGGACATGATGATCGCCAACAGTCACAACCTGATTGTGACTGTGAAGCCAGTGAACCAGCGCAACAACGTGGTCCGCAGCAGCAGGATATCGGGAAGTTCCGGCCAGTCTTCGGACAGCGGCGGATCTACCGGATATCCAACTCTGTCTGTGGCCTCAATGGCAATGACGTCCACGGGGGCTCACGGTTACCAAGACGACTTGGAGAGCGATGAAGATGCCGACATCGTCATCGAGAGCAGCATCAAAAGGCCGTCTCAGAGGTCAAACGCTTCCCTTGCATCCAACGCATCTCGTACCCAACCTCAAACACCAACCACGCTCTCAGGCTTCACTGCACCTCCCAGTCCTCCTTCACGTCCTTCATCTGTGGTGTCCACCGCCTCCTTCCGCTCGCAGCAGAGCCTCAATGGAGGTTCCAACCACCACCACCACCACCATCACCATCACCCCCAGCAACACTACCAACAGCAGCAGCAGCAGCACAACAGCCTCAGCTACCAACTCCACCGAGATCTCAACCTACACCACAACGTAAACCAGCACAGCCTCCATCATGGACAGCCTGCACATCACAGCAGCAACCCCGCCCTGCGCCACAGCAACGGCAGTCTCCACAAAATCCTTAGCTCACTGAAAACGGACCCACGGCACAGTCTGGCGCTGCCTAGAGGCGGTGTGGAGGAAGACGGCACCGTCATCACACTATAATACCTACAATCACTCACATTCACAGACACTTAAAAATAAAATAAAATAAAATAAAAACCCAACAGTTCAGAGACTGAGCTGAACTCAAACACCAGGCAGAAACAGCCTGAGGATTTCACCAGAGCCTAAATCTTTTTTTTATGATATAAATAATAAAAGGATGTTGGAAATGAGGATCATGTATATATTTGTCTTTTTTTTTTTAACTGTTCCGGTCTTTATAAAATGTATAATTATGTTTATTTGTACTGAGCATCAGGACAAATTGCTGTTTTAGGAAAAGTCCACTGAACCTTAGACTCGTGACTCATCATCTCCTGTTAGTGACCACCGTTATAAAGATTGTCTTTTTGGTTTTATTCCTGGGACCAGCTGTGGGGTTGATCATGGATGTTTTTAAAGAGTAAATCTATATTTCTTATATTCTGATAAATGCTGTGTAGAGTATGATGTTTTTTTAATAGCTCTTTTTATGCAATGATGATGACGTTTGATCAAATCCCTGTATCTGTACCAATAAATTATTCTGTCTCACTTTTCAGCAAAGTGTTTTGGTGGAGTCTTTAAAAAGATCATGTGATCTTTTATTCATAAAGTGGAGTCAGAGCAGCTCAGAACTCAAATAACCCTGTTAAAAAAACCATAAAGAATTAACCAGCATTTTAGGCCTGACTAAAATGATTCAACTCTTTTGGGTTTTTTATTAATAATTAATATAATGTTTCAGTACAGATCATTTCACTGATTACCAGCTTTAGTTATGTTGAATATTTTGAACACATTTGTACTCGAGAATTATTTCGAGAACTTCATCCTGTCTCTTATCTTTTCAACTTTCTCAGAGAAAAATTATTAAATTCCAGTAATGTTTCGTAAATATGTTTTAAATAAGTAAATCGGAGGAATATTGGCGTCCAGTCAGTGGGACTCAAAGAATATTTCAATCAAAATCACACTAAGGGGAAACAATCCAATTTATATTTGTCATAATTAAATTTTAATTATATTTCATAACTCACTATTGTTTGTGCACGTTTGCTGTGACATTATGAGTTGCAGCTTTGGTGACAGTGAAATGTGCAGTGGCTTCAGCTCCAGTTAAAAAAATCATTTGCACTGTATGACTGGTTTGGAGGGAAGAAAAAGAAAAAAAACACATACTTTAGGTTTAAACTCCCTCATAACCACAAGTCAGAAGCTCCATGGAGCTGAGAGTCAGCAGAATGGATCATTAAGACAAACACTGATGACTTGCATCTTCTTTACCACTAGAAGACACTGGAAACTGGGCATGCTCAGTCATAAATGTGTCGACTTTATCGTGTTAGGGTTTGATCACTATTTATTGTCATCACTTCACCACTTGAAACTTTCTTTCTGCAACATTGCTATTATTCTGGGTGGAGAAAAACAACTGACAAGTAGCTTTAATTTACCAAAGCAATACTACATTAATATGAAGTTACTGAAGTAACATAGTCATGACAGAATATATTAGACCACCCTTGTTTCCTCAACAACAACATCGATCTAGAAGAACAGAAGAGATTTATGTTACTATCCAGAAAGCCTTAGAAAAACCTAACAGTTTTGGTCAATCACATGACCTGGGCGCATGAATCACATGACCTCAGACATAAGGTATAAAAAAAACTTTTTTTTTATTTATAGTTTATGTTTGGCAGTTTGATTTTATATGTATACTCAAACTCTCACACATCAGCCATGTTCCTGTTTAATATATTATTAATATATATAATAATGTATTTGACTTATCTATGGCTATAGTTGTTAGGAATAGACATTATTAAGGCGCACTCACACTTTTACTACACGCAACAATCCTATGCATGATTTTGGCCGCCATCTGCTGGCCAAAATGTGCAAGGATAATTTGCATAATTGTGAGCCTCCAAAACAGAGCCCATGGTCATACAATAATCTAACTGCCACACGTTGATTTGTTTTCGATTTAAATAACCATCTTCTGTTTAATGTAAATTATCCAGTTCCTATATGAACAGAAAATGAAATGAAATGAAATGAAAAAGCTAAACGCAATGATGTCATACATTTTTATATACGCATTAAGTCGTATGAGATAATTCTACAATATAAATAAATAGAATAGAACTTAGACAAAACATGTACCATTTCAAAGACGTGATCGAAGAAAACAGATTTTGAACGATTTCCATCCTGGTGAATGTTTTTTGAAACCCGTATTTCGACCCTAATGAGCCGCCGTAGGAGCCGTTTTATCATGTGACCAGTGCAGTCATTTGACGGGACGAAAACACGGCAGCGCTAAAGCGTCAGAGAGCGACACGGGAGACATGGAGCATCTTCATGTGGACAGGGTGGGCCTCCTGTCTCCTCTGGAGGAGTCCAGCGCTGAGATCAGCACCGACAGCGGCATCGTGTCTCAGAGCGCCAGCAGTCTGTCCATGGTTAGCGAAATCCTCAGCAGCGGCACGGTGTCCCACAGCCCCAGCTTCGGTGCTCCAGCAGCTAATAACGTTATCGTCGCTCGGAGTCCGAGTCTCAATGAAGCGGCCGAGTCTGGGACGAGGAACAACTTGGACCTGGAGGAAGACGACGGGGAGCGGGGGGACGAAGTGCTGAGGGACACGGCGCTCAGATACTCGTCCTACATCCGAGCAACAGCCGGAGAAGAGGTCGGTGCTGAGGAGACCGCGGGATGTCTGCTAATGATACACTAAAGCAGTAGTCCCCAACCAGTGGGTCGGGGACCGGTATCGGTCCGTGGGTGAATTGGTTCTGGTCCACAGAGAAGTAATGTGATCCATAATTGATCCATACCCATAACAACAAAAGAACTGACCAATACAATGGCCAGGATTCCGGAGGAAGACGACGGGGAGCGGGGGGACGAAGTGCTGAGGGACACGGCGCTCAGATACTCGTCCTACATCCGAGCAACAGCCGGAGAAGAGGTCGGTGCTGAGGAGACCGCGGGATGTCTGCTAATGATACACTAAAGCAGTAGTCCCCAACCAGTGGGTCGGGGACCGGTACCGGTCCGTGGGTGAAATGGTGCTGGGCCACAGAGAATTAATGTTTCCTTTTGCCCACATCTGTCTATTCCTTCCACTTGATCCATACCCATATCAACAAAAGAACTGACCAATAGAATGGCTAGGATTCCATCATCAATAATGAAACTATATTTGATTAGGAAATATTTTTTCTATTGCAAAATACTTCAGGTTAAGTCAGAAGTCATTGAAACAACTGGAACTTATGCAACTGTCACCAAAGTGTTTTGGGATGTTTTTCTGATCAGGCAGTGCAGCAGACAGCCATCACTCATGAGCTGACCTTAAGTGGTAATGCATGACAGCAGCAGTAGATGCTGAGCCACTCAGAAGAAAACAAAGACTCCTATGTTTCAGCTTTGTGCTCCTTTCTGTCTCTTTGTTTCATTTTTAACTGGTGATGGAGATTTTTCTTTTTTTTTAAGTTGCAGACCAAGGCTAGGATGTCCTATTGGTGTGTAATCAATTTACCTCCAACTTGTGATTTCTCTCACAGATCTTAAGCCTGGAGAAGAGCCTGGAGGAAATGCTGACCAGGGTGGATGAGTTTGTTGGAATGCTTGATATGGTGAGAAGAGTGTGGTATCTTTTTAAGAAACTTCTTCTTAATTAGGTTTAATATTATTTTATGCATCCTTTTTTCTTTTCCAGATTCGTAACGATACGTCACAGATAGTGAGTGAAAATCTACCTCAAATCCAGCAGAGGTCTGAGGAGATGAGGCAGATCTACAGGAGAATTGACAAGTTGGAGGTGAGTCGTCTGGTTGGATTGTTTTTATTATATATAACGGTGGTTACACAGTAGTGTTGTGGACAGTGTGAGGAGAAAGTGAAAATTGTTCTGTTTTTTTGTTTTTCTTTTTATAAGCAGTCTACTTCCTGTTTTTTTTTTTATCAGGAAAAATAAACCATAGATTTATCATCTTCAGGTCTTAACTTCCTTGTGACACAAAGTTCTTCTTTTACTTTGTAAAAAATAAGGATTATAATTAGTTATTTGGAAAATATTATAATGTGAAATTATTTATAATTTGTTTGTTTTTTGTTGATTGATTTATTTATACTTTTTTGTTGATTTATTACTTGTTTTTGTACTGTTTTTTGTTGCTTGATATATTTACAATTAATGGTATTATGTGTTTTTTTATTGATTTAACTATAATTATTATTAAATTCTGTCGTCTTAATGACATGTTCAGAAACAACGCCATTGATGAAATTTCTCTAACTATTCTTGTGTCTACCCACAGGCCTTTGTAAAAATGGTGTCAGTAAACGTCAACACTATGGAGGAGCAGGTCACCCTGGCAGAGGGAGAACTAGGAACACTGCCTGGTGCTTTCAAGAAGATCCTGCGCACCATGAACGTTCCAGGGTTCTTAAACGTGAGCACAGCAATTGGTTTCTTGACTTACATACATACTCATGGCCTTTTCTCTGTGGAATTATTTTTATTAAATTTAATCCTCCAAGGACTGAGTGTTGCTGTTGGACCCATGATGCATTTTATGTTTTTTTTTTATGTTAACAGAAACCGGCCAGCCCAAAGAGACCAGCACCACACCAGCGCCCAGAGATTCCCAGTGTGTTCCGGACAGATGACTATTTCACACCACAGCCGAATCAGTGACAAGTCAAGACAAGTCGTGTTCTGACCGTGAGCCTGTGCGTTTGTCTGTGGAGACGGGAAGACTTTTACTGCCAACCACTTCAAGAAGACTAGACGCGTTGGTGGAGCAGCCTCAAAAAAAGCAATAGTAGCCTTTGTGAACATTTCACTGGACCTGAGAGTGAGTGATTGTGTGTATGTGGAGACACTGCTGTTTTTCTGTGTCAATTTTCTGGCAGCAACTAGCATTGGACTGTAGCAAAAATGTGTTTTTTAAAAAAGTGCCTGAACAGGTCTAATATTTTTCTCAGTCCTGTTTTCAGTTATTCCTGATGAAAACCAACACAGTAGGTCGGTATAACCAGGCAAGAAGATGCAAGAAACCATCCTACTTCTTTACGAATGCTGTAAAGATTTGAGGAAAAAGGATCAAGAGTACAATCCATTTTTTTTTAAATTTCATTCTTGCAGTCAGTATTTGTAAAGAAAAAAAAAAAAGAATTCTACGCTGTCATGAATCTGTCTCACTTTGTAGCACCTGGAGCTCATTTCGAGCCATGTTGATCCTACAAATGTCTTCCATTTCAAGCAGTAGAAATGTTGATCTTTGTTGACAACTGCCCCGCTGACGTAGAGCTGCCGCTTCAATGTTAAAAAGAGTGATGAAAACAAAGCACACAACTGATTTTCTTAGTCTACAACTACAGTGTGAGATGAGTGAACCTTAGTCTGATATTCAGCTGTGGAGGAGTTGATCCAACCAACAGAACTACAAGAAGGTGTTTAGGTCGCGCAACCAAGTTCAAAAAGAAAAATTATGTATACAGTGAAAGATAGAAAACAAGAACTAATTTAATGTCAAATGTAATCTTTGAGTTATAATTATCAATCTCTATGGCTTTAACTTTGTAATATTTACTGTTAGAGTTCAGAATCTGAACCACTTTAATATCTGAATCTGGACTTTCTCAATTGGATAAATGTCAGAATTGATATCAGAAATATGGTTAAAAAGGTATTTGATCCTTTTATCTGTTGTAAATGGCATATTTTGTGCAAAAAACACTTTCTGTAGAGAACCCAATTACTGTTTATTATTTTGCTCTTGCTTCTATTATTATTTAATTCATACTTTGCCAAATATGTTATGAATTCTAGGATTCATTTCTTTTTGTTTAGGTTTTTAGGAAATCCAATAAAATAATTTTTGCACTTTCCGTCTTTGTTCACTCGGGATATTTTCTTACATCAAACATCTAAGTAGAAAACAATGTTTTTCAGGCATATGATGCTGCCTGTAGCAGTGAATGACACAACATCCTTCTGGGAACTAAGTCTTCTGTAATTGCATTCAGACATATATTGAGTAACGAACAAACTTTGCTTTTCAAGTGGTCAGTTGTGATCCAAAAGGAGGAAATGACACCTAATTCACACAACTGTCAAATTCTCAACAATAAATGAAATGAAAACAGACCAGGGCAACTGTTCAAACACTCAAAGGCACCGTCACTGTAATGTTGTGCAACATAAATATTATTATATCATTATACTCAAGATTTTAAAAATTGGCAGATATAGAGCAGCTTGGTTGTTGCTATTTTAAGCATTGCCGCTCGAGGGCGCCAGATGTTTCGTTCCGTTGCTTGTGCACATGTTTAAATGGTCCGGCCTAACGCAAACGCCTCGTGTTTTTGTAAGGTCTTACACCCAAGGATCTGCTGTCAGTGCATTCAATGTCGCCGACAGTGAAGAGAGCTGAAGAAATAGAGGTGATGAACAGAAGTCAGTCTCAGGAGCTTCAACGGACGGTAAACAGCTTTTCTGCAGTTCTTATTCAGTCATTAACACTCGACGGTTCTATCATAGATGTGATTTAAATACAGGAAATACGAACGGGTTCTGCTGTTTAGAGGTTATCTGTTTTTGACGCGTATTTGTTCTAGACAATAGTAACCCAACTATAATGTAGCTACATATCGACAGAGTCTTATATTTTTAAATATTGTTAAATTCTAAACTAATACTGCTATTATTCGTCAGTTGTCCGAAGTTAAATGGCAACGAACGACGTGACAAACCGCATATTTACCCGTAGGCAGCTGCTGGTAAAATAACCTTATAATCGTAGCTATTCGCTTAGTTTGGGGCTAAGCTAAAAAACATTTTACTAAATAAATTATCGTTAAATGCCCTTTGTTGTGTTTGGTAAGCGTTGTTGACGCGCATGCGCACCGTCAACTTCGTTATAAAATCATCTTAGTGTAATATGTTTACTAATCAACGGACACACCTTTGTTTAGTGTTTGTTATTAAAAATAATAACGTAGGTTTAATGTGATTGGCTTGAAAATACTGTGTTTGTGTTCCTACTGCTGTCTTCTTCTCTTTTCAGCTTGTCCCGTATTTTTAGTCCCAGTTTCCATCTCACACTGTCCTCTGTATCTTCTACGCTGACTCCAACTACCTCCATGTCCTCCCTCACTGCATCCATCAATCTTCTCTTCATCTCTTACCTGGTAGCTCCATCTCTAGGATCATTCTTCTACCAATGCCACTGTCCCTCCTCTGAACATGTCCAAACCATCTCCATCTGTCTTCTCTAGCCTTTTCTCCAAACCTTCCTGTCTGTGTTGTCCCTCTAATCACTTCATTCCTGATCCTGTCCATCCTTGTCTCTAAAGAGAACCTCAGCATCTTTAACTCCTCCACCTCCAGCTCTGCCTCATGTCTTCTACCTATTTCTAGTGTATTTAAATCGTCCATCATGGCTGGTCTCACCACTGTCCTGTAACCCTTTCCTTTGTGTTGCTACTGTGTTTTCACTATAACAGAATGGCGTTAAAGACAGCCAGAATGGTTCAGAGAACGAAGATGAACCTTTGCTACAGCTGAACCCAAGACGGTTTGTCATCTTCCCAATCCAGTACCTGGACATCTGGAGGATGTACAAGCAGGCCCAGGCATCCTTCTGGACAGTAGAGGAGGTTAACATTTTGGATTTTATTTTAAGATGAAATATATTCAGAGAACGCATCTATGTATTTGTTGTACAATAATCTTTTTCTCAAAAGGTTGATTTAACTCGTGACCTGGTTCACTGGGATGGCTTGAAGCCAGAAGAAAGACACTTCATCTCCCACGTTCTTGCCTTTTTTGCTGCTAGTGACGGTATCGTCAATGAGAACCTGGTAAGACACCAGGTGGATTTAACTCCACTGTGACCTATTTAGCATGGCGTTAAGGCACTTATGGTAAAACCCACACCACGGCCAAAACATTCTTGGTTTACAGTTACAGCTGTGTGTTTTGTTTGTGTCTAACAGGTGCAGAGGTTCAGCCAGGAGGTTCAAGTCCCAGAGGCACGTTCTTTCTACAGCTTCCAGATCCTAATAGAGACGGTTCATTCAGAGATGTACAGCATTCTCATCAACACTTACATTAGAGATTCAAAGGAGAGGTCAGCTATTTATTTTTATTCATCACAATAAAATGTTTGATTTCTGAAGAAAAAAATATTATTCCACAGCTTCCGCCACGGACCGGTTAAATGTCTTGTACTATTTTCACGGAGCGGTCATTAAGTTGTGGCAGATAAATATCCCTTTATAAATTTTAATTTGCAGTGTTCTGAAATATTTTCCTACCTATAAAATCTTCCTACCCGAATTAACTGTGCATGGGCAGCATAAGGATTTCTCAAGTCCACACAGCCTATAATTTTCTGCTACCAGACCGGTATAAAAAGTTAGATGCTTGTATCAATGACTCTGCGTCATTTTGAGTTTATTGTTGTTGTCTTCACTGAGAAAATATTTCCTAATCAAATATAGTTGCATTATTGATGATGGAATTCTAGCCATTCACCAATCCAAAAAATGTACAACATTCTAATTTTTGAAGACTGTATTTATCTGTTAAGTTATCTTTACCAGTTATTGCCTGTCTTCCAGCATTTGGTAAAAACATCACCAAACAATGGCAAACTAATAATAGGCCAACTGTAACACCTGCACCTGTTCAACCCTGTGGTTTTACCGTTAGATTTCCAGCTGCAGCATCTTCGATTGACACAATTATTTTATCTCTTTGCATCAACAATCTTGCTCTATTGACATAAACCATGGAGTTGTTTTGTTCAGTGTGTTACCTATATTCTTAGGATTTATTTGAGCTGCCTTCTTCATACAATAATTATTACCGTATGTATGCTCGAATTGTCACCAAATCTAATAACACAAGTTAAGACCTGTTTGGTTTTTCTTTAGGGACTTTTTGTTCAATGCCATTCAGACCATGCCCTGTGTGAAAAGAAAAGCAGACTGGGCCCTGCAGTGGATCAACGACAGCCAGGCAACATTTGGTAAATAAAACACAACAAAAGAATCTCCTTAATGACATCCCTGTTTGTTGTGTTCACATAGTTTTTTTTTCCCCATTCATCAGGGGAGCGGCTGGTGGCCTTTGCTGCTGTGGAGGGAATCTTCTTCTCTGGTTCATTCGCTGCCATCTATTGGCTCAAGAAGAGAGGCCTAATGCCTGGGCTGACCTACTCTAATGAGCTGATCAGCAGAGATGAGGTGAGAGGAACAGGCTCAACAGGCATATGAAGTGAATCATATCTCTCTGTTCTCTTAAGATGGAATGTGCAAACAGGAAAGACTAAGTCTAATTTTTATAACTCTGCTACTCCACCTAGTGTTCCAACATGGTTTCCATTCCAGATGTATAAAACCAACAGACATATATGAGGAAGTGGTGCCCTAATGGTTTTTTTATGTTTTTCACGAGCATATTACCGTGTTTTCAGGGTCTCCACTGTAACTTTGCCTGTCTGCTGTTCAGCTATTTGGTAAAAAGGCCATCAGAGGACAGAGTGAAGGACATCATCACCAAAGCTGTGAGCATTGAGCAGGTAAGCTTGTTTATTTCAAACAGAAATACATTTTTTCAGTTCTGTACTGTTCGCGTGGAAAAACTCAGACGTGTCCTGATTTTGTTGCAGGAGTTTTTGACCGAGTCCTTACCAGTTGATCTCATTGGAATCAATTGCAGTTTAATGAAACAGTACATTGAGTTTGTGGCAGACAGGCTGCTCACTGACCTGGGACAAGCCAAGGTAACACAATCAGCAATTTATGGTTGTAACATTCACACTCTAGATTTACATGTAATCTTGTGAAATAACATTTGGCTTTTTTTTGCTCAAGGTTTATCAAGTGGACAATCCATTCGACTTCATGGAGTCCATTTCACTGGAAGGGAAAACAAACTTCTTTGAGAAGCGAGTGGCTGAGTATCAGAGGTTGGGAGTTATGTCGAGTGCCATGGACGGAGAATTTACTCTAGACGCTGATTTCTAAAGCTGAGATTATCCATCTGTCTGTTACATTTGATGTATTTATTTGGTATTTATTAAGTTGAATGCAGTAGCTGCCACGTCAAATCTGGTTGGATTGAGCCTCACCATTGAAATTATAATAATGATAATTATTATGTACTGAATAAGGGCAATATTGGTAAATGTACATCTTAAATCAGGAGATTACAATATATGATACGAGAGGTCAATTCACTGGTTTCTACTGAAACTAGTGGGTGAAACTGATGGACATTTTTGGTGAAAATCAGATAAAATGTAAGGAGGAAATGAATGAATGTTATTACAGTCTAATTAAGACTTAATAAGTTAAGTCTCTCCTGTTTGCCTTCAACCAAATGCCAAAGCCCTGGCCAATCAGTTACGATAGGTCATAATATTTTTGTTTCATTTTTAACATATTTTAAATTTTAAATGCACCAAAAGCTTTTATTTTACATAGAACAGATGACCTACTCTGGAGAACAACACCTTCAATAATTTCTTTAATGTTACACCTGAGGGATTAATGAGGTTCTATCTATCTATAAAAAAAAAGATGTCATATATACTTAAACTAGAAGTCAACTACTACTTTATTGTCACAGATATAATTTTTGGATATTTTTTATTTAAAAGATTTTGGAAACTGCAGCAGAAATCTGACAAATATTTTTTAACATTGCAGGTTAGGAAAGCTTGTCGATAAAGTCTGGAGTTGTCTTATGAAAATAGTTCGGTACTTGATAGAGAAATGTATTTATTCAGTTCACATAGATTCAGGTATGAGGAAATGTCAGTTTTATATTTTATTTATTTCTTTTTAAAAATGTACCTTTAAATGATGACATTTGTGTGTTTCTGACATTTTTATTGCGAAATAAAAAGTTTTCTAAACAATCAAAGTATTGCCTTTCATGTTCAAACTCCATTTATGTTGTGTATGGATTATGGTTTAGTTGTCATTCCGGATTAGATTAGATTGGCCCCGCCCCTCTGTTAGCGCACGGACGCAGGATGCAAAGCTAACACTTAGCTGTCGTTTACACAATTAGAAAAGATGGCTGGAGACTTGAAAGGCTTGGCCTTGGAGAAAGCAGAAATGCTCTCCGGCCGCTTGAAGGAACTCCTGTTTCTGGGACAGGACTACGTCCACGCCCGGTTCGGCTTGGATCTGGGTTTGAAGCCGGACCAGTACCCGACCTGGGTGATGGTGAGCTCGGCCGCGGCGGCTCTGCTGCTGTTGCTGGCTCTGTCCTGGGCCGCCCTGTGCGGCGCCGTGACGGCTGGGAAAAAGCGAGCTTCCCCGGTGACCCAGGTCAACAGTGAGTCCGCCGCCAAGGCCGGTCCTACCACCAAGACTGCCAAAGCCGAGGAACAAAAGAAGCGGAACAAAAAGAAAACAGCTGCTGAGAAGACTCCGGCTCCGGCTGTGGCAGCAGCAGCAGCAGGAGCGACCAACTATCGAGCTACGGTCGGTGGAAATCAGAACAAGTGCTTTTGTTTCACTTTGCCTTTTACAACCGCTTGATTTAACGTTAGATTATTGTGAGTTTACACAATAATGGGCTTTGTTTACACGGCGAGACTGGCACTCGTGACACAGGAAATGTTGGATCTTGTTACTGAGGTTTATAAACATATAATATCATACTATTTATCACTGAAAACCAAAACAACTTCGTCCCTCGTAGTTAGTAGTGATGATACCTAGTAGAATAGTGTCAAATGTTTTTTTTAAACATATATGTATATGGAGAGTGTGTCAAAATCAAGGCCCGGGGGCCAAATGTGACCCACAAAGTCATTTTGTATGGCCCGCAGGAGCCTACAAAGCATTTCATTATGTCAATGCAGCAGGTATACTTAGCTTATAGATTATAGATTAGTTTATATTGTTTTATAACACAGGTATGGACAATATTGGCAACATAAATGATTAATAAACTGCAAAAACAGAATAGCTGATTTCTGGTATTGAGCATTACAGGTTGCAGCTCTAGAGTGAATTATGTATAGACCTGAAATACAGTGTAGTATATGGTTCATATCTTAGATTATACAGAAGACAGACTAAAGTCTAGTATCTAGTGGACTCTAGTTTATCTATCCATTCTCCAAGGCAATAAATCTAAAGCAAACACATTTGTTTCCCTAGATGACACTCTGTAGGGACCACTATGGCTCAAATATATTTACATACACAGAAAAATATCCTGTTGGAAACATATACAGGGAAATATATGTCTGTCTAGTTAAACAGAAACTGACCTCGAACAGCAAAACAAACCACAAGAAGCCACAAAGCTCTAGGGTAAAAACTACTAATGGTTACGGGAAACAGCCAAACACACAAAAATCCACTAAATGAACTTCCACTGTATTTGTAGTTTAGGCGGCAGTTCCACTGCCCCCGCGACTGGGCAACATATAAGTTGTTGAAAATAAATGCAAGGATGGATGGAAGGATCAGCACTTTCATGATCTCATCTGCTTGTTCTTCCAGAAGAGTCAGTCTAATGGACAACCAGTGATTGTGGCTCAGGAGCAGAACAAAGTCACACAAGTTGTTACCAAGACACCGGCAAAAATCAAAGCTGAGAAGGTAGTTATTATGATTCCCATCTATGAGACTTGTTTGCCACCAGAACTTAGCCTCAAAGACAGACAACGTTCCATTGTTTTTATAATTTGTGGTGAAAAACTAAGAAAAATCCTGAGATTTAACTTTGTCACCTTATTTGCACACAGGTTCAAGAAGTACAGGTGCCTGTGCAGGTGAAAAAGAACAAAAAGAAAAGCAAGGCTGACGTGAAACAAGTCCCGACTATTATCACAACTGATACAAAGGAAAGTGATGAGGGTAAGACTCAGAGCTCTTAAAGGGGAAGTATAAGTAGAACTTCTCAAAATCATGCAACAACCTGTTCTTTGTCCTTTACTCCTGCACTTCACCCTTGTTTGCAGGTACTGTTCACTAAATGTTCCTGTTTTGAGGTCTTTGTTAACAACAAGCAAGAAAAAAAATTGCAGTTCCTAAATACGTGGTGTTAATTTTCCAACAGGTGCATGGGAAACCAAAGTTAGTAACCGCGAGAAGAGGCAGCAGCGCAGGAAAGATAAGGGCCCAGAGGATTCTGGGAGCTCAGGAGGAGTGGAAGCCTCCAAGGTCACCAAAACAACCGTCAACACTAAGAAGAATAAAGGAAATCAAGGTATCAATTTGGACACTGACTCTAATGGTTAGCTTAGATTTAGCTTCTTATTGTAGGATTGCTGGTTAAAATCCCAGCCCAGTGCATAGGTTAAATACCACTTTACTGGCAGCAGGGGTCCAATGACAATGCTAATAAAATTAGGGCGGCATCCAGGAACAACCTCATGATAACAGCTTCTTTTCGATAAGGTTTAACCTTGACCGTGTAGTTCATGAGCTGTACTTTCAAATATGCTGTGCAGTTATCTAATAGTCACTTTAGCAGCCACTTCCCTTTAACCTATAAATATATTTCTGTTTGTGTTTTTGTTCAATATTGATCTCAAATGCTTTTTTAATGTTTAAGAGACGTTTCCCTGAAACATCCAGAGCAGATGGTTCCTAACGATCGACCTAAGTGGAGGAACACACCCACAGCTGCACAGTACAGTGGCCCAACTGAGACCCAGTGCTGGACCCAGGAGACACAAGGTACCACACAGACAGACCATAATAGAACACAAACAAAAACATCATAAGTGCATGAGGGTTTGACTATAGATATCTCATTAGAAACGTTTTAATAATGACGGTTGGTCTAAGGTCAAACCCCGGTTCACAGGAACTTTACAGCCTACTAAACTGACTGGTTTCAACAGCAAAATAAGGAATAATATAAAAAAATTGCAGAGTAGGTTTTCCTCAAAGTCAGTCCCAGTGAAAGCAATTATTTTTCTGCTGTGGTCAGAGACTACACTGTACTTGGAAACAATGGGTAAGAAAAAAGCAGAATAAACTATACACCTATGACAAAGCCTGTTTGTTTGCAGCGGGGTCAGTGAATATAGCACAAGGAGAAATGTTAAATATTTGATTCCCATCTTCACATGTCGTAAACAAATGCCAACAAAACAGCGTCAAATAAGTTGAGCTCAACCAGCCACACTATAATTCCACAAAAGGATTTTTGAGAACTACATAATTTACCATGAAATGTGGAGAACAAATCTATAAAATATGATTATAAATTCGACTTTCACATGGGGGCCGCAAAATATCGTTCCACGGGCCACAAATGGCCCACGGGCCGCGAGTTTGAGACCCCTGGTTATATTAGTTAGAGAAATGCACTTACGTCATTATTGCCGTGCAAAGGTAGTAGTAGTAGCTGCAGTGTCGAGGATGCTGAAATATCGATCCCACCGCCAGATGTCGCTCTCCTCCCAATGCCGGTATTAGCATTGACAACCATCGTCAAGCACGGAAGACATCCCGGGTCTTTCTTCGATGTAACGGGCTTTTACGTTGTCCTCAGTCGGACGATGAAGCACCATGGGAGACGGGAGTTAGGTGTCTTATCCGTCTCTCAGTCCTGTCTCATGAGTGGAGGACTGGTGGAGGAAAACTTCCGTTCGCTCCTGACAATCTCATGTCCAATTAGACGAGTTAATATTCACAGAATAATCAATAGCTTGATTTTACAAAAGTAACTTCCAGACACTCCGCTCTGTTGTCTGCTCCGGTCCGTACCAGTAATGGCTGGGTATCGGTGTAGCAACACCTGGCTTAGCGCCTTCTACGAAATGCGTAGTTTTTACTTTATGAGTAATTTTAATTCATTTGTCATGAAAAAAGTATTAGTCTTAAGTAAGAAAATGACGTATAGTCCGTCGTTATAAGCCACAGTATTGTACGTGGTACTTTTTTGACGAGTTACTTTAGAAACACCACCGCCGACGGTTAAACTCTTTCTCGGTCTTTTTAAGCCAACGATACCCAAGCCCTTTTTACTCTCACTAGCGCCCCCAGTCCAGAACTGGGATGGAGACGGCGCTGAATAAAAATTGTTAGAAGATTTTTGTTAAAAAGGTCATTAAAGATTATAAAGAATAATGAAAATATTTTAGAGACATTAAACTATTAATTTTATATCAAAATTGGACTTCTGTTTGTTTGTTGAATTTTGTACGTTGTTTGTTTTGTGGTCTTTTCAGTGTAATAAAAACCAAGCAAAATAAAAGACAAATAATTTCAGTGAAAATTGTCTCATTGTGTTTCTGTCCCTCAGCCTGGAGTGGCCCTGATGGAGGAGTCAAAGCTGACGTAGGCTCCGGGCAGAGACGAAACACTACAGGTCGTAAAAGTAACTGACAACTATTTTTTTTAACCTTGTGACTGTATGTTTTTTGTGTGCATTGATAACTCTTGATAATTAACTTTCCATCTATGTTTCATAGACCAACTCTCCATTCCCTCTGAGCTGCAGTGGACCAGCAGCATGGACGTCAGTGATGAATGGTCTGCTTTTAGTAAGTGTTCCAGCTACTGATACATCGTCTGTCTAAACAATAAAAAGGTATTTGATTCCAAAGTGACTATCTGTGCTGCTGTGCAGATGGTTTGACAGCTGCTGATCCCACATCTGACTGGAACGCTCCAGAAGAACACTGGGGAAACTATGAAGAACCTTTTCTATTGGTGGCATCAGCTCCTCCAAGGAAGGAACAGCAGATCCTAAACAAGGTTCTGGTATATTTTAGTAACAGTCCAAGTCACATTATATCTTCTGTATCAGACTGGCATGTTCATATTTGTCAGGTCAAGTAAAATTTGGAGACTAAAATAGCTTTTGTTGATGTTTTTCTAATCATTTCCAAAGCGTTGCCCTAAATATTTAATGGCAGGTAAAACTAGATTAAATCCATTTTAATATTTTTAGTTTTAATCTCTTAAGCAGCTGTAGTCTGCGCTCATTTTTTATAAAATTTACTATTTAAAGCATAGTTTTCAACAGAAATTATTCTGCTATCGTTAATGCAGCTGTCTGAAGATGAGAAGAATGTCATAGACTCTTCTGGAGGTGCAGCAAAAACCAAGAGGAGAAGAAAGAAGAGGAAAACAGAAGAGGAAGCAGCATCTGAGGTTCAGGCAGGAAAAAATTAAACAGCCAAATTCAAGACAATTTCACTGACAAATGTGTGACACAAATGATCTTTCTACATATTATTTGGCTACAGGTCAGAGTCAGTGCAGTGAACCAATCTCCACAGCTTCCTGTGATGGCCTCCAAAAAGCAGAACATCACGGTTTCATCTTCTCAGAGTAGGTTTTCTGAATTAGTTTCTTCTCATGGCACATCTATTCAGACCTTTCTAAAATCGTGGTTGAGTGATTCAACCGGTTTTAAACGTAACTGTTTTACACTTCTCTTCATTCAGAAACAGCTGAGCAGATGGTGGAGCCTCCAAAACCCACCCAGAAGAAGAAGTCCAGACGTGAGACATGAAGATACTTCAGGTCCAAATGAAACATATGCAAACAAACTTCAAAAACATCCAATGCAATAATTCCCAGACGCAGAGTGTCCTTTTGAGCTACGTTAACTGTTCCATTATCAGTCACAAAATACAAATGAAGTAAAACAAGCGAAGCAAGTGAATAACACGTGCTTGGCTTAAATACGGTAAAGAAATCAGGTCCTGTGGACTCAATATTAACTAATTTGCACTATTACCCAACACTGCAGTTTGGTGTCAGGACAGAGAGACCGGCAGTGGTGGTACATGTCCATGTGGTCATTCTTTTTCTTAACGGCAACTGAAGTGTCTGTTAAACATTCTTAACCCAGGAGAACACTTTTTTATGTATATGTTTGAAGATTTTTTTTTTACATTTTCTATGTGGATTCACACCAAAGGCAAAGACTAAAGGAAAAACACATTAATGTGACTGAAGTGGGAGGTTGTTTCACACCTTGATGCGAATCAGAGCAGCTCACGACTTTTTTTCACCGACTTTGTTCCATAAAAATTGGCTTTGCACTTGGTGTGGAGACGCCATTGAACTCACAACAACACTCAACACTCGTGCTGCTGTCTGTACAACAAATAAATGAAACGTAGGAAGAGTACTGTAATGCTCTTAGCTTTTTAGTTTTAAGTCCATCTGAAATGTCCTCAATATCTGATTGTGCACATTTGAGTGAAGTCATGGAAAATGGACACAAAATGGAGCAAAGGTGTTTGCCACAGATGTTTACAGTTGTCCATTCTGTGTGAATAATGCAGATCGACCCACTTCAGCCAAATTCCTTTGGCTGGATTAGCCTTTTAAAGCGTGCATTAAATTATGTCAACCACCAGGAGGCAGTGTAACGCGAGAGAGGTTGTAGTGGGGTTGTCCTGTTGAATAGAAGCACTATTGTGTGTAGTCCTTTTGCTTTTGTCATTCTGATCATGTCTCTCTTCAGCTACAAAGTCTATTTGTTCATATTTTCAGACTTGATTCTCTTGTATCTCCTCCATGTTTAGATTTGTTTTTTCTTTTTCCAATGTAGTGCTAGAAAAAGCATTGCCATATGTACAGACTGTAAGGGCTTCCCCCAGTTCTGTGATTGCACTGTGCAAAAGGCTGCGTTCAGTTCCTTTTGATGTCGATGAATTGTTGTTTTTAATTCCTTTTTGTGGAATGTGAAGTTTGCATCGTGCAGCTGGATCTGTGAGCGCAGCAGGTTCATCCGCTCCAACTGAAGAACACAAAGCGTAGAATTTGTGCGAAGGAACAGCTTTAATTTCACCTCATACCTGGATTTAAACGCCGTCACAAACACAAAGACACAGTTTATGTTGAGAGAAGGAATTTAATTCCATTGCCTTAATCCGTTGTTGAATAGTGTTGGCATCTTTTTATAGTTTCAGTCTAACAGCAAGTTTTTGATGTCAGAAGTGATTTGTTTTATATTTGCATGACTTTGATAATAGTTCTTGTGTAAATTAAATTGAAATGACAGATTCCTGCTTTAACTGTTAGTACTTGGTGCTGGAGTAGCTCACCAGTCCGTGTGTATACTGTCATATCTTCATATCGAAGGAGACTTGTTGCAGCTTTCTGAGTTTGACCAGACAGAATGTTGTCTGTGCTGATAATAACTGTTTGTCTGTAGACCTGATAGAAATTAATGATTTTTGCTGTGGCTTCAGGAATCTTTTATTATTTTTACTGCTGATTAAAAGGATCAAATTAATGTATTTATATACGTGTCTTCATAAAATGTTTTTTTGTGAATGATTTTGTTAATGAGATTCAGATATTTCTATGTTTGTTTGGTTAAGGTAATAAAAAAAAATAATAAAAATGATTTTAAAAAGCGCACTTTTGTCTTTGCATTGTTTTTTAAATACCATTGTGGGAAAATCAGGTCCAGGATTTCACTTGGAAAATATTACCGATATAGTTGTTGACAGACAAATAAGGTGTTTGATACTAAGAAACTACGTGAAATGTCAAATAATAAGAAAATATATGTATAGCTGGTTGTTTTCAAGGGATCATAATAATGCAGTTCATGCTGAACATGTCATCACCACCAGGAGGATTTCTCTCTGTGGTTTGGTGCAAATCTGTGTCAGCAGCCAGAGTCAACGTGAGGCCCCAGTTTCACTGACCCTCACAGGCCAAACCACTTCAGTGTCATTGTGACAGGGCACTGGGATGGCACGCTTGATAGAGACTGACCTTCTTCACCTACCCCGGTGTGTGTGTGTCTGTGTGTTAGTGTGTGTCAGTCTGTCTCTCCAACCTCTTATCTCTCAGTTCATTGGGGATTTATCAGCTTTTAATCTCTTTCAATCTGAGTCTAACTCCCCATTCACCTTTATTCTGACCGACGTCACGTTTTTATGATTCCATTCATCTGAGCAAAGAAACATGTGCATTAATCGCTTCATTATTTGTTAAAACGAGGGAAAATAGGTTAAAAAACACTGTACTACAGGTCACTGCAGTAACTGAAATAACTACAGGAGCATCTTCATAAATCTGACAGTGCCAGACATCGTAGTCAACTGTACATTCCTGTATATTTCACAAATCTAGAGCTGATGTTTGTAAAATGATTGAGAAAATTGGAAAAGTAAAGTATGACATTGAACTGATTCAACAGTGCAGTGCTGGGTTGTCGTTCGGTCCGACTTAAGTCATGGTTGTTGCAGGAAATCTCCTAATGTGGCGATGATGCAGTCCACCCACCGGAGCTTAGAGCAGCGGTCAGTGGCCCATCTGTCAGCCTAATCTGGGAGATTTATACACAAAGATGGTGTTTCTCCTGTCCAGCAGGTTGGAAATCGCACATTTATTTAGTCCAGTATCACTCATGCTGCTCTACAGTCACTGCTTCTCCATAGAACCACACAGATATGTCATTTTTCTAACAAAAAATCTATGTCTGTGATCATGGCTAGATTAACAGAATAGGCTAAAGGGGCTGCAGCACCAGTCATCACCACTGGGGGAGAGGGGACAGTTTGCTGATGTCTAAAATGAGTGTAATTAGTTTATTTGTATTCATTTTACTCTACGTCACACACCCATACTATCCAACTACTCTCTCTTTTAAAGGTTTTAGATCAGGCATGAGCAAACTAAGGCTCAGGGGCTGGATGTGGCCCATTTAGCTTTTTAATGCGGCCCCTGTTGTTTTCTGGCCCCCATTGTGGCCCACGAGTCAAAAAGTTTGCCGACGTCTGTATTAGTCAAATATGGTTGTTCAACATCTGTAAATATATGATTTAAAACAGAGGGTAGGAAAATGTTATGGGTAGGAAAATACTTCCGAACAGTGGCATCCCCCTTCTGTGGTCTAATATAAAGATTTCAGCTTCTGTGGGGACTTTTGTCAGTGATTGGGACTCGGTATGAAGTTCCTCATCCTGGTTATTAGCCCCAGGCCCTCAGATAGTGTTAATCCGACCCATTCTTGGGCCTCACACCCAAGTGTGTGGCTGTTTTTATAAAAACCAAGCAGAAACCAAGCCTCTTTTTGTTGGACCTGTCAACATACAACAACTACTACTGACTTTAACCGTGTGGATATTTCCAAATAAAGACAATAAGCGAATTAAACCCTGATTCCAGAGAGTTTAAACTCCCTCTCCATCCTTCTCCAGCTCAGCTGCCCTCTCTCTCTCCCTGTCTCTCCATGTCTCTCTCCCCGCGGTCACGTGACTCCAGGATGAGCCAGATTAACGGTTCTCTGTTCGTTCACTCACTCCAAACATCGATTCCAACACACAGTGGATGTAACGTTCCTGGCAGGAAAGAAGGCAGGGCGGCTGTTGTTGTGGTTAACTTTGACATTAATCATTTTCCTCCGGTATTGATGAACTAGAAAGTCCGTGTCTCAGAAGGAACAAAGATGATTTTGCCGTGGGAGCGGTGGTACTCGACGAGCTGCTGCCTCTGCTGCCATGTACGGACGGGCACCATCATTCTGGGAATATGGTACATGGTGAGTGGGATTTATCACCAAAATACACCGTGATACACGGGGCGAGGGTTGCGTCAGATTGAGAGTCAAGTGTTGTTGAGTTTTACAGCCCAGAGCTAAGAGCTAACCGTCTCTACTGCTGCTGTTTTCTTTCCATTTTTATTGTTTGTCATTTCAACCGTGTTTTTGTGTTGGCAGCCTCAGCTCAGTGGTCTTTATAACTACACTAACAGCCACTTATTACCGTATGTTGGTGACGATAAATGTGACAAAGGCGTTGAGTTTCTCAATAACAAAACATTATCCATCTGTCATCCAACTACTACAGTTTGGACATTAACGGAGAACTGGGTCAGTCGATTTGGAGGTCATTAAAACATGTAGTTGTTGTTGTTAATGTTATTATTTTTAATATTATTATAGTAAGTAATTCTACAAATTCACTGAAAATAAATAACTGCTGGGATTCACATTCTCCTTAAATAATAGAAAATTCAACAACGATAATAAAAAATTATTATTATTATTATTATTATTATTATAGAATTTTGCTTGTAGAAATATTTTAGTGATGTATCGAATATCTCTGAATGTATCTGGTTTTGTATATATTATTTGATAATATTAAATCACACTAAAATGTATTAGAAAATATGGAAAAGTTTTTTAAATATGGAAAAACCTTTTATTCAACTTATGATCAAAAAATTAAAATAATATTTAAAGATTCTATAATATATATATTTGCATATATATATAATATAAGTAGATATTTATTTATACTATCTGTATGTTATTTTATTTTACTGGCACCAAACACCAAAGTACATTCCTTGTACTGTCTCTGGCATACGAAAAATTCCCCTGTCAATACATTTTTTCTTTCATTATTGTCATTATTATTGAATTTTGCAAAATTGTAATATATTGAAATATATTAGGGATTATGAAAAATAGGACCTTTTCTTTAACTTTTCAAGTTAAAATAATATATGAAAGCATTTCTTTTTTATGTATAATAATATGTAATATATATAATAAAAAATATATATATAGACCAAATTGGGACACACTTCAATACCCCTCCTTTGTTTGTGCATACTACCTACTTTAGTGTCAGCTGCTAACTTTGGCGATCTGAGTTAACTCATCCCAATTCTGTGAGGCTAAATAATACATTTTTAATCACGACAGACTGTGTTTATTGGAGGAACTTCCTGAAACAAATGATAAGGCTCATTATATATATATTAGGTTAAATAGGGCAAAGGATAAAATCCAAAAGTGAAACAGAAGAAAAATAAGTGATTTACATAAACACAGGCGTCTTTCCAGGTTAGTCCAGTGAGTCAGGACCTAAACCCAAAGCCTCCTCCATTTTAACCATCAAGTAGCGTCGACTGCAGGGTTGTTATTAACCCTTTAAAGTGAGAGGTCTCGCTGATAAGTTATAAAAAATCACTTGGTGAAAGAAGAAAATGAGGCAAGAAAAGAAAACAGGTTCAGATCAGATCAATAGAATCTTAAAATCAATCCTGAACCATTGAGTGAAGTACTGACCTCACCAGCCCATTTGGCCCGGCTTGTATTTGTGTTCCTTTATTCTATATATAGATATTTTGTTTCCGTTTTTACCCGCAGGATAACGTAAGTCATAAACATAGTTGAGTAAGCTCATTAAGTCCCTGACCTTTTGTAAGCGTTAGTCCCCTGTGTCTGTTTGACCGCTCTGATAATCATTTGTGAGCTGACAAATGTAAATGTGAAGAATAAACCGAGGGAGAAGACTTTTACGGTTAGATATGAGGTTTGTTTTTTAATGCTGTGAAACAGTAGTGATGAGCTGCATGATCTCATAGTAACGTGATCTTCTCTGTACTTTCTCTTCGTCACACACTTATAAATCAATGCAACTGCACTCTTTAATGCCAACATACGTCCTTTCCCCTCAGCTCATCAATGCCGTGGTCCTACTCATCCTGCTGTCAGCTCTCTATGACCCAGTTCAGTACCGCTACCACCTAACCAGCTCTGAGCTGGGCACTGACATTGATGTCATGGACGATGCAAGTGAGTAATAGCTCATCCCCTCACTGTTACGTATCCAGCTTAGTACAAGTGATCCAGCAGCCAGCAATTGACTCTACGTCCAGATCAGGGTTGTCACATCTTCTATGTTTGTGGGTTTAAATTGTATTGGATAAATAACATTTAAAAAAAGATGTTTCAGACTGCACAGTAGGTCAGGTTAATCCAGAAGAGGGCGCTGTGAAGTAAATATTTCAGTGGTTATTCTGAGACAAGCCATGGATTAGAGACACTAGGAATAGACAGAAGACAGGAGACAGAGCTGGAGGTGGAGGAGTTAAAGATGCTGCTGAGATTGTCTTTAGTAGAGACAAGGATGGACAGGATCAGGAATGAGGTGATTAGAGGGACAACACAGACAGGAAGGTTTGGAGAAAAAGAAACTAGAGAAGACAGATTGAGATGGTTTAGACATGTTCAGAGGAGGGACAGTGGATACATTGGTAGGAGAATGATCCTAGAGATGGAGCTACCAGGTAGGAGACAAAGAGGAGATTGATGGATGCAGTGAGGGAGGACATGGAGGTAGATGGAGTCAGAGTTGAGAGATGGAGATTGAGATGGAAATTGTTGACTCACTGTGACAACACCTGAAAAAAGGGACAAGTTGAAAGAAGCTGAAGATTTAATGAAACAAACATGAAGATCTAAAGCTGCAACTTCACTGCAGTGAAGACAACAGCAGTGGTGTTTGTTTACTAAAGAATCCATGCGTCCAACTATGAGTATTTTTTGGACGAGCCCTGCTACTGTCCTCAGTTTCTGTCCTCAGTTACTGTCTGACACAATGTGACCAGGGATTGTGTTCCAGGTCCAAACCCAGAGTCTACTGGGATGAGAATCCTAAGACTGTTCCGTTCCTTCCAGCCCCAACCTACAGTTCATACATTAGATTTTCAATCGAGAGAAGAAAAGTGATAAAACTAAACTCTTACTCCTCAGAGTCATGTCGGGACGCTGGTTAATGCTACATTTTTGTCTACGGGAGCTCATTAAAATCAGCATAATGTGTTACTGCTGCTGCTGTAACATCAGCTCTCCTGTCTTCTCATCACCGCTCCTCCCTGAACGTTGCTCTCAGCACAGTCCTACAGTGAGCTGAGGAGGCTCCACACCACAGAGAACAAATCACAGTCCATGTGCATTTTCAGTCTTTCCCCTCCAGCAGCGATCATCATCATCATCATCATCATCATCACAGTTCCCTCTGGAACACCACAGACCCAGGCACTGTCACTGTCTCACTCTCCAATGGACTAATGTTATCCTTCCAACAGCAAACTCACTTCTGAGACATAAAGCAGACGTTTTCATTTGTCAAACCCGGTCATTATTCATACAAATTAATGCTGTCAGAGTTTAAAAAAAAAAAAAATGGGGCTCTTTTCTTTGTCGGCTTGTCCCTTTTTTCAGTGGTTGCCACGGTGAGTCAACAATTTCCATCTCACCCTGTCCTCTGTATCTTCTTCTCTAACTCCAACTCCCTCCATGTCCTCCCTCACTGCATCCATCAATCTCCTCTTTGTCTCCTACCTGGTAGCTCCATCTCTGGTTTCATTCTTCTCCAAAAACTCCAAGCCTTCCTGTCTGTATTGTCCCTCTAATGTCCCTCATTCCTGATCCTGTCCATCCTTGTCTCTCCTAAAGACAATCTCAGCAGCATCTTTAACTCTATGATTCCTGATGTTAGGTGAAAAGAAAACCCAAATTAGCAACGACTCCCCTGTGTAAGCATCAGTTTTATCAAACTGCACGTAAAAATATCTTCCCTCCACAGCCACAGGGTCTCATTAGTAATGTCTACAGCTGTAATGTGACTGCAAGAAAACTGTTATTTCTTTTTTTCCTCTTTTTTGGTCAAATTTAGCTCCACTTGCATAACAACAGTCCACATATTGGACATGGAGACAGATTCTGTGCCTAAAAAGTGTCTACGCTTTCTCTCCGCAGACATCTGCATAGCTACTGCGATATCTTTACTCATGATTCTCATATGTGGCATGGCAACATATGGTGCTTACAAGGTAAAAAAGACAATGTTTTTCAGACAGATGTGATCAATATTCATAGGCTGATCAATATTTGTTTTTAACTTTGTGTTTGTCCTTTAAAGCAACATGCTGCTTGGATTATTCCATTCTTCTGCTACCAAGTCTTTGACTTTGCCCTTAACACACTGGTAGCCGTTAGTGTGGTGGTTTATCCCAACACAGTGCAGGATTACCTCCAGCAGCTGGTGAGTATTACTCTGTAAAAGTATTTAAAACACATTTAAAACTCAACATTTTGAAATATATGTTAAGGTTAATGTGCAAATCAAAATACATTCTCACCAGTTAGATACATTTTAGTTTTTGATGCATTTTTTACTTGACAGTTGAGATAAAGTCTGTTCCAACAGCAGAATATTTCTGTTTTTTCTCACTTTGCGTGCTTTCCCTCCTTGTATTTGTGTGTTACTCCAGAGATTTCTTTACCTAAATCAACCTCCTCCGCTTTTTTTAGCCCGGGACATTCCCTTACAAAGAGGACATCATGTCCACCAACAACATGTGCCTAGTTTTCGCAGTCCTCCTCTTCATCGGCTGCATCCTCTCCTTCAAGGTAAGCTGACAGATCGTGCGTCGCTGCACGATCTCCTATTCTGCAGAGCTTTTGTCTTTTATTGCCTCTGCAGTGATGACAGCTGTGACTGAAGGTGTTGGTTTTCAGTTTGTCGGCCGTTACATCGGTTTTATGATTGTCAACACAATATCTGCGCTGCGTCCTGCAGGGAATTCTTTTATTTTCTTTCACACTAAGCACAAAGTACCAGGTCAATAAAGTAATTACATTTCAGAGGTTCAAACACGTCAGCACTGTGGACTTCTGTCTATTCTGTCTACATGTTATATCTGAGAATTGTGGCACTGGGAAATATCTTTAACCACGCTGCAATACAGATGTTTACGAGTGTAAATAACAGGTTCTGATATTAATGGTCTAAGGCAGTGTTCCCCAACCTCTTTTGGGCCACGGGTTGGTTAAATGTCTTGTACTAATTTCACTGACCGGTCATTAAGTTGTGGCAGATAAAAACCCCTTAGTAAAATCTAATTTCCGCTGTTCTGAAATATTTACGTACCTATAAATTCTTCCTACCAGAATTAACTGCATGCACACAACAGGATTTCTCAAGAACACACAGCCTATAACTTTCTGCTACCAGACTGGTATAATAACTTAGAATCTCAATGACTCAATGGTGTCATTTTGAGTTTATTGTTGTTGTCTTCACTGAGAAAATATTTCCTAATCAAATATAGTTTCATTATTGATGATGGAATCCTAGCCATTCTATTGGTCAGTTCTTTTGTTGATGTGGGTATGGGTCAGTTCTTTTGTTGATATGGGTATGGATCAAGTGGAAGGAATAGACAGATGGAGACAAAAGGAAACATTATTTCTCTGCGGCCCAGCATCAATTCACCCATGGACCGGTATCGGTCCCCGGCCCAGTGGTTGGGTACCACTGGTTTTAGGTCAGTGTGACCATTTTCCCATAACTATTACCTGTCAAGTCAGTGCCACCAACTCTTAAATACATTGATTCTTCACCCAACAGTCACTGACATCAAGATTCACGTGAGTCTGTGACACAGATCATTAGCTTAGTTCATTCATTAACTGCTTCTTTTTATAGATCTTCCTCATCACATGGCAATATGATTAAATGATTTAAGCAATTACATTTCACTCACACTAAAGCACACGCTGAAGTACAATGAACCTACGTTATCAATGTTCTCCATGAGATTAACACACGGCCAGTGAACACCGGGTCGGGGAACGACAGGAAACGCGCTCCTGTCAGGCTAATTCCTCTTTACCACATGGATGGTTCAGTGGATGCACCATCGCTCCCAGGCTGTAGGACAGGATGTGATAGGATGTTGCAGTCAACTGTACAATCGAATCAAGCTTTTTCACCTCCAAGCTTGGAACAACAATGTTCTGATATCTACCATCAGCTCTGGGGCTTCATGACAGGAAGCAGGGACTGGAAGACACCACCGGATTCACAGAGTTGTTGAAGTGTGAAAGTGACTGAGGCTGAGGTTTGATTCAACCGCACATTTCTCTAAAAACTCAATAATAAAGATCGAATATAGATGTGTGGTTCTTCACAGTGAAGCCTTGGTATTTTCAAGGCTGAGGGAAAAATCAATAGGACTCTTCCATCCTAATGGCCTGAATACAATAATCAGGGAAGAACTTGTGGTGACGTGAGTTGAGTCACTCACTTGGATATGAACCAGATCTAAAATGTAAAAGATACATCACACCATCAGCACAGAGGCTGCAGCTGCTGGAGATCCTTCTGAACCAGGATCCTTCCACTCAAATGCACTTGGCATGAATGTCTGTTAGAGACAGGACAGGACGGAGAAGAGACTGGAGACGAGGGAAGAAGCAGAAAACCACGAGAATGACTAGAGGAGTGTGGCATTTTGGGACATGAAGAATACTGTCCTTTCAATGTCCATCAAATCCCTGCATTTCCTCTTATTTAGTTTTGCAGTAAATGACAAACTCGTCAATAATACAACATCTATCAGGACAGAACTACAGTTTTGTCAAAAAGCATGGAATTCTATGTGTTTAGGTTGATCTCACTTTTCCAGCCAGTGTCACACAAATAGAGCAGATGGTAAAGTGATTTGCCAGCAGTCCTACGGGCTTCCTGGTTGGTTGCTCCTATGGCTGGCGAAGGCACCGACTCAGCAGGCTAATCACACATCCACACAATGACTCTCCTGTTACTCTGCCAAGTCAGACAAAACCTCAACCTCAGTGAAGGGAAAGCCCAGTCCATGAAAAGAGGCCGGAAACGTCCACGTCCACGCACACACACTCAGTATAGTTTATATATTTTTCAGTAATTGGAATGAATAGCCATGTGTCCCTGTTTGTCTTTGTTCTCACAAAGGACGTGGACAGAACACAGTCCTGAAGGTAATGGTGTGTTCAAGGATGTGTTATAGCCGTCCTCCTTCCTGACCCCCATAAATGGATGAGATCATAATAGTGAGCAGCAGCCTTAATTATGAAGAGTGGACAGGATGTATCCGTGGGTCACCGTGTCCTCTCTGTCTCACCTCTCTGGGACAGGCCTACCTGATTGGATGCGTGTGGAACTGCTACAGATACGTCAGCGGCCGGGGAACCACGGAGGTCCTGGTCTACGTCACCACCAATGACACCACGGTGAGTCCTCAAACCAACCTGCTCCACGAGGACGGACTGGACTTTAATGGAGTATTGATTATTAGATCTAGTTTGACTCACAGGCTGTGGTTCATTATTGATAAATGTTGTTAGAAAAGGTGACATCACTGGGTGAATATGTAGTCTTCTCCTTTTCCTTTCAGATTGTCCCTTTTTTTTCAGGTGTTGCCACAGAGAGTCAACAATTTCCATCTCACCCATGTCCTCCCTCACTGCATCCATCAGTCTCCTCTTTGTCTCCAACCTGGTAGCTCCATCTCTGGTTTCATTTTTCTACCAATGTATCCACTGTCCCTCCTCTGAACATGTCCAAACCATCTCAATCTGTCTTCTCTAGCTCCTAGAGAGAATGATCCTAGAGATGGAGCTACCAGGTAGGAGACAAAGGACACAGTGAGGGAGGACATGGAGGTTAGAGTTAAGTCTACAGAGGACAGGGTGAGATGGAAATTGTTGACTTGCCGTGGGAAACCCTGGAAAAAAGGGACGAGTCGAAGATAAAGAAAAATATTTCTGAAGTCTTTGACAGGTGGTTGGTGTCAGTTCTTAAATGTGTGTCCAGTTGGTCCAGGTATGGCCCGTCTGTCCTTCTTAACTCTGAGTCAGTTGGCTTAGTCCAGTCATGGTTTCCATTCGACCGTCTGTGTCTGTGCGCCCGTAATCCTCAACACATAAGATACGTAAGACATTAATCCCATCTGTCTCGTGTCCTCTGTTTCTTCAGCACACACCACCTCATCACTGTCCCCGGGTTGTTGTGTCCCAGGTTCACTGCTGATGTTTTTCTTTTTTTTAACCTTATGAAACAGACTCCGCCACAGGGCAAGAGCTCGTCCAGCTGAGGCTGAATGTGTTGTTTCTGCTGTAAATGCTGCACTCGTGGCAAGAGGTGATGTTTGGTTCAGATGTATGATTGGAGATTATATGATATATATATTTATATATATATATATTTATACAGTAAGTCTATAAAATGATGGGATATAAAGGGTTGAAAATGTTAATCTGAAGAGAGAAACATTATATTATTATTATTATGTGATTCATCTTCATTATCAGACAAAACTCAAATTTCTTTCCACATTTTGAAACAGATAAACTACTTTATATGAGCAGTTAAGTTGTTTAGGGAACAGAGTTTGGAGTTAAATTATATTGGTTGGAAAAAATTGTTGTTAACAAGGCAACAAAATACGAACTGTGGACATTTTTTTTGTATTTTTGCTCAGTTTTTTTAATGTATCTCATTTGTGCTTCAAAGCAACTTGAACAAAAAACACTTTCTTTTACAGTTTTTACTTCACAGTTTACAGTAAGTGCATTTACATTTCACAGCAGAAACAACAACATGGACTTCCAGAATTTCCCCAGGGATTAATGAAGTTCTATCCATCTATAGATGCAGTCCATGTTAGAATAAATGCGTATAAGAGCTCAGTGGAGCGTTAATAAAGACACCATCAGTGTCTACTGTTAGAACCCCCGTCTCACTGTGTCTAAATGGCTTCTTACAGCCTGGGACATCCAGTCCCCAGCTGCTTATCTGCTCTGCTTTTATATAAATGCCATTAAAATGCACCAGGGTCGTCTCTCTCTCCTCCACCGGCACCACCCCACCACCACCCCCCGGCCCACTCCTCGCTCTCACTCTCTCTCTCTCCATATATCTCTGTCCTTCCCTGTCTCTTCTGGACATGTTACATAATAGTCTGCTTGTCCACTTCATTTTCAGTCCAACATGTGATGTGTTTGCCGGGCCTCCCCGGCTGTTTCACAGCTCCGTCCCCTCTGAGAATATTCTCCCTCTCACTTTCTCCCCTCTCTTCCTCTCCCACTGTGTTCACAACAGGCTGGTTTTATAACAGCATTTATAGAGATGGACTGTCTGTGTGTTGGTGTACACACCACTGTGGCCCTGGGTGGTGTTTTCTATAGGGTGGAGGACAAGGAGTTGGAAAGAACAGGGTGGAAACATGCAACAGCGACTAGTTGACTTTGATTTACTGCAGTAAAATACTCACTACAACCATGTACTGGCAGTACAATAGTACAATAGTTTGTTTTTGCTTTATATATTTTATTTTTCAGGCTAAGTCAATTATTATAATCATGTCTTACTTCTAACAATCCTTTGTCTTCATCACTTCAGGTTCTTCTTCCACCGTATGAAGAAGCCATTGCCATCCCGCCCAAGGAGCCCCCGCCTCAATATATGCAGGCATGAGTGATGTTCTCACTGCTGGAACCTTTATCCCAAACCACCTTTGTATTCCCACCTCCTCCCTCTTCAACTGTTCGATCTGTTTAGTGGCTGGAACATTAAAAAAATACAAGCAACAAAGTCTTAAAAGCTGGTTTCAGCTTGGATCTCTGCCACTTGTAGATTTTGTGATTCTGAGCCAGTGTTGTCATCAACTTTGCCCTCTGTCTCCCATTGTTCTCCCATCTCCTTAAAGGACTTTGAGGAAACCCTCTGCTCTGTAGCTGCAGACCCCGCGGCAGCTTCTCAGCTCTGTCCCAGCCCTGTCCCAGATTAGTTTGCAATTTAACTTGAGTGAAATGTGGCCACCAACTGTTAACCCCCCAATACTGTGAATCTTCCTGTAGTACGACAAAGAAAAAACTACCTAAAAAAGATGGTGAAGGAATTAGAACTTGAACGTGACAAATGATCAGTAATGCAAGAGCACTTTTCTTCAGAAACGGACTTTGTTCCTTCATTGAATGTAATGTCTGCGCTCTTTTTTCTAGGACTTTTTGTATAACATTGAAAACTGAGAGAGAATTAAGTGAAATGTGACAGTTGTCCTGTTGTGAAATTAAACAAAATACATGTGTATAGATGTAGCTGGTCCTGCAGGACATTATATTAGAAAAGATTCATTGACCAATAACGTCTTCCTGCTGTGGTGTTCTGTCTGTAATCCTGTTAACCAATCAACTGCAAGTCCAAGACTGTCCAAACAAGTGTTTGACCGTAGTGTCCCCAAAATGACATTGCCACATCCTTGTGTTATCAGCGAGAACATAATTGTAGCTACAGCTGCACATTCCAACTGTTCAGTAGCAACATTCTGTAGATGAATGTTTGTCCTACAGTTCCAAAGCTCACCTCCAGGTGCTAAACTTGAAAGGTTTAGCATCACTGAGAAAAATGTCCCCTCAAATGTCCTTACAAATGCTATGCATCATGTATTTGTTCCTAAAGATGCACTGAAGTGTGTTGGTTTCCTGTTGTTCATGTTGCGTTGCATTTGCAATGATATTTTGAGCATTTTGAATTTAATCTCTCCCTGTCTTTGGGCTGTGGTTACACATTTCTGCTTCACAAGCATCTTCTCATACAAAAGACAACACACACACACACAGAAAAACCCTGTTAACATGTGTCTGTGTGTTTGTATAGATAAAGATGTGTTTGTACCAAGTGTTTCTCAATATAATCACGATCATTTCAGACGAGCTCAGACTGAACATGTTCCTGTAAAGACCATGTGATTCAGATACTGTGTCTGTCTTTGTCTCTGTGTCTGTGTACGAGTGACTGAGTCGTTATGATGTGATCCAGCTTCCATTGTGTGTATTGGAAAAAAAATATTTGATACTATGTTGAGTCTGTTTCTGTTATGGTGATCTGTTTGGAAATTGATGATGGATTGGGATTTTAAAAAGTACTGCGTAGTAGCACAGAGTACAAGAGTACAAGGAGTCAGAGTTTTCCTACCACAGTCTAGTAAATCCGATCAATCTTTTGAGGAATCATAAATAATCCTACACTTTCCGAAAATTTCCAAGTAGAAATCAAATGTAACAGAGTTTCTATGCAGTAGTGACCCATAAGTAAATGTACCATAGGTAGTAGTTCTAGTATTTGATACTAATACTGTAGTGGGTGATGCTGCCCACTGTTGGGCCTCATCATCACTGTCCCTGTGTGAGTTATGACCACGGCTGCTGCAAATCCAACAACACTGAATGACCCCCGGAGGTGGACGACAAAAGCCTTCAATCAAATTAGTCATGTGACCTCATGGGAAAAGTTAAGGTCTGTCCAGTCAGGGTGAGAGAATCTGTTGGTTTGTTAGAATCTCTTCAGATTGTCCTCCATCGCTTCTCTTGTTGGATCTACATGAGCTCATGTCTTCAATTCTCAACAATAAAAAGTCAGATTAACCCACATCTGGAGTTTGTCCCTGTCTCCTGTTATTCCTTTCACTGATTTTTCATTGACTATTAATATATTATCTTTTAAAATGATGTGTGAGTCTGCTGCAGATCAGCAACAGAGCAGCACGGCTGTGGAACAAAGCCTGGATTTACCTCTGGGTTGACAGTGATACATTGGACACACACAACACTTCACCTACTTCCTGGCTGTGGAACAATGCAACAAATGCACAACAAAATGGGTCACGTCTGTTCACTGCTTCTGTCCAAGTTATTTGGAATGCAGAAAATGCAGGTTGCATAAATAGGAGGAAGGAGAAAATATATATACACACACATAAATTACTACACCTGAGTTCCCCAACCTTTTTTTTTCACCACGAACCAATTAAATGTCTTTTACTGTTTTTATGTACCAGCCATTAAGTTGTGGCAGATAAATACCCCTTAATCTGTTTTGAAACATTTTCTTACCTATAAAATCTTCCTACCCAAATTAACTGTGCATGGACCCAACAAGGATTTATCATGTGCACACGGCCTATAATTTTCTCCTACCAGACCAGTATAAAAAGTTAGAATCTTGTATCATTTTGAGTTTATTGTTGTTGTCTTCACTGAGAAAATATTTCCTAATCAAATATAGTCAAGTGGAAGGAATAGACAGATGGAGACAAAAGGAAACATTATTTCTCTGTGGACCAGAACCAATTCACCCACGGACAAGTACCGGTCCCCAGAGGACTAGACTACATAACAAATCATAACTGACATTTGGGATCATATAGCAAAAAATATAAAGCAGGGACAAAGTTGGTAGAAAAGCAACTAAAGTCTCCAGAAATGTGACATCTTAGCCACTCCATCCTTTAAAGGTGATTTCAAGAAGCATCAAATTAAACAACAGCCAAACACTGATCTGCCATTCAATACATGAGATATGTGTGAAATGTGGTTGTGGTGAGTCTGGAGATAATCATCAGTCGGACTAAAAATATTGAGTGATATGAACAACAGAGGAAGGGAAGCACAAAAATTACAATCAAGATGAAGATGAAGAGATGACAAAAGTATGATACCAGTAAAACACCAAAGACCAGGTACAGTCATAAAAAGAGCAGAACTGGGACCAGATTAACTCCAATTTTAAAGTTGTCCTTATTTAATAATCTGCAGCACGTGGGAGGGATAATTTGATTCTGTATTACAGGAAACGATGAATACGGATTAGAAAACCAGTGAGTGGAACTAAACTAGGCCAAACCAGGATAATAAATAAAAGTTCAGACAAATCTCCTGAGGTACAAGCACCACACCCAGCAGCTCTGAGAACATCTCACATCTTCAGTTCACTTCAGTAAATCCATTTCTATTCAATTTAATGAAGGTATTAAAGCCAAGTGTGAAGTAAAATGTGTTTAAATTGATGAAAAATAACTCAATAATCAGTCCATTCCAGTAAATCTGTGACAGTCAGAGGTTTAAAGTTATTCTTAAACCTCTGAATGTCTCCATTACAGCCAACAAGTTACAGAAGATCAGTGGAGTAGATTATATAAGTGGGACCACGTGGGAAAAGAAACAACTTTAATATCAGTTGTTGTGTAATTGACACAGACACACACAGCTGGAGGATGATGACGCTCCACACATCAACTGATAATCCCGTCATCAACCTCCAGACAAGTCTGCAGTGTTTGTTGGTGCCTATTTTTTTACGTTTTGTCAAAAAACTGTGTCGCTCTGCATTTATGGAAAAATACAGGGCGACGAAGTTGTAACTGGAAAGAGAAAACAATGCCGCCCTCTCGTGGTCACTAGAAGGACCAACACCTCGTTTGTCCGCGTTTCTATTGACCATCCCAACGATTAGTAAAAACCGTTCACGTTAAGACGAAAACTGGAGTGAAATAAAAACGAAACCACAAACAGTAAATTTAAAAGTGCCCGAGATTTAGATCTTGCATTTGTTTAATCGCTAATTATGTTGAACGAGTCTAACAGTCAGCAAAGTGATACTGTCACATAATACTGTTTCTATAATAGCACACTATCCTTAATAACCCCATTAAAACCACTGCAGAGTGACCTAAGGAGATCTAAGAAAAAAAAGAACAGGAAAATGAACTGTTAACTCAAACTTTATTTATAACAACAGGGTTGGGGGAACAGTTCTACTGAGCCTGTGGCTGCTGGTCGGGCATACTCCTGATGATGTCAGAATCGCCTGTGAAGAGGAGATCAGAGGGAACGTGTCACAATAATTGAAAAATAAAACTTGACGCACAAATGCACTCAGTAAAACCATCTTATTTAGAAGAAAACAAAAAAGGGAATATATACAAAGAAACATCATGTGACAGTGATTTCACACTCACCGGGGTCGATGATGGCCAGCGTGCACACCCTGTAGTATTTACCACAAGCGGTGCCAAGCTCAATGTTGTTTCCACTGTAGTGGTGGACACCGGTCTTGGCCAACATGGCGTAATACTCGATCTCTGATTTCCTGAACACAGGAGAAAAGAAAAAGTAAAGCAATGAACAGACCAAATGTGCAGAAGAGTCCAGTATTGGTCGGAACATCAATATATAATTAAATGAATCAACCCCCCACAATTACTGTAGAGCTTCAGAAACATTATCAATCAGTGAGAGTCAATATTGTCAACACATAAGCATCAAGGTGTTTTACAGTGCATGGTATAGTAAATAGTTGGTTAAACAAAAAATAAAACAAGATGTGATCGAAGATAATAAATTAAATACAAACAGAAATGTCAAAATATTGACTGACTATTCCAGAGGGGAGGACAAGTTACAGACAATAGTCAAACACTAAATCTAACAATAATCATAAAATAACCAAATAGTCATTACAGTCTATTAGTTGCAATTAAATCTAAAAAATGTTGAGTTTTAGAGCAGTTTAATGACAGGTATACCAGATAAATGTACACATTATCCTCTCATAGAAGACATTACACCTTTGCACTTCCTACATCCACACTCATGACTTCATTAGTTTCTGATTATTTTTTTAATTGACAATGGATACGTTCACAGATGGCTGTCCCAACACTATCTCACATGGACACAGATAATATACCATGATTAAATGTCTGTCTGTTTGGACTGACCTGAGGGCAGGGCAGTTGTTGGCCAGGATGACCAGCTTGGCTTTTCCCTGACGGATCATCTTCTGGGACTGTTTGTAGCCCAGCACGTATTTCCCACTTTTCATCACCAGCTGGAGACGGGAGTTGATGGACTCCATGGACTTTTTCTGGACACAGAAACACATAAGTCAGGGACAGTAGTCAAATTAAAGGAAAACGGAAGATGTCATTATTAATAAAACACACACTCGTGACCAAACACTGGAAATAAATAAGCGTTTTGAAGTACACTTCTGACAGTAAGAGTATAAATATAAAACAACTATTTCGCGTATTTTTGCACGTTAGCATTAGCAAGTTAGCTCGCTGAAGTAAATGTTCGTTCGCATGTTAGTAGAGAACAAACATGTTGGCAGTGAGAGGTTAACATACAACAATCCAAGTCGTATAAATAATTATCGTGTATCAACCCTTATTAACAATAATACAAAGACTTTCGTGGCTTCTTCGCGGGCCCTGACAGATAAACTCGTCCACGTGAAGCAGCGTGTGCCCCGGCCTCACTACACGGCACTCACCGTTTTCTTTGCGGCCACCATTTTTGCGGTTTAGTCCTTTTCGGCCAAACCTACGAACACAGGAAGAAAGAAGAAGACTTTCGTCAAAGACTGGACTGCAATGAAAGCTCAAAAACGTCGTGAGAAATGTTTATTTTTTATGTTAAAGGGAGAGCAATCCTTACTGTGAGCTAACTCCAATATGGCCTCGGAGAGAAAGGAAGGACCACAATGCATTGCGTGTCTATCTTGCGGAGGAGCTGCGCAGAAACACACTGCGCATCAAAGTTTTAATGCGTCTCCGTGATCTTTTCAATAAAAAGTGTAAATCTGTAAAAGTGAAAATGTATTTTATATTGTTCTATTTTACTACACTTACATTCACTGTTCAGGTCTCACATATTTACATACTACTTAACTCCGGTCTGTATCTATGATATTTTTTGTATTTTACTATTAATTCTGTATTCACTGCTGTACTGCTGCTGACTGACTGTCTGTATCTATCTGACTGTCTATCCCTATGTTTGTCTGTCTATCTATATGTCTGTCTGTCTCTCTGTATCTCTCCCTCTTTGTCTGCTCGTCTGTCTGTCTATTAGTGTATCTGCCTGTCTGTCTTTTTGCCTCTCTGTCTATATGTCTGCCTCTCTGTCTCTCTGTCCAGCTGTCTACTTCTCTGTCGATATGTCTGCCTCTCTGTCTGTCTGTCCGTCTGCCTGTTTGTCTCTCTGTCCAGCTGTCTGCCTCTCTGTCTCTCTGCTTGTCTGTCTGTCTTTTTGTCTCTGTTTTTATGTCTGCCTCTTTGTCTGTCTTTCTGATTACCTGTCTGTCTGTAGACTTTCCACACCAGGGGATAACTATATATAATAAAATTGTAATTCTTTGTAAATAAATTAATTTTCCCATTGTCTGTTGGATCAGTGTTTATTTTCCAGTACAGTCAACTGTTGCTGTTGCTGCTGCTCATCACTAACCCAACAACATCTCTTAGAAACAGATACAATCAACACTAGAACCCGACTAACGGCGACACTCGGACGCGGTGCGTAATTACGCGCCGGGCGGTGTCGAGGAGAGAGTTCGGACCAGACTGTTTGTCGCTCTCTGAACCACAGACACCTGTGCACGACGTCATCAGCGCAGCCTCAGCCTCCAGTGTCTCTCCCTAACTCATCCGTCCAGTCCTCGCTGCGCACAGGACAGGATGGGATGCTCCACCAGTTCCCAGACCTCAGCGGTGGACACGACACGACCCGGTTCGAAGCCAGAGGAGAGCAACGGAGCCAGCACCACAGGTGACGTCACTGTTAGACTAGTTAGGTCGTCAATAACAATGTGACAAGTGTAGAATTTTGGACATTTGTCCTGGATATTGAATTATATTCTGTGCGTAAAGCAACTTTATCAGTGTTGAAACTGAAATTGAACATGGTTGAAACTTTTTAAAAGTCCAATATGACATTTATATTCTGTTGGTGTCAGTTAAATATTAGATAATTGAATTTATAGTAATAGTTTTTGGTATTTGAGTGAATATATTGAATTTGATGCCACCTGTTGAAGGAAACTGGGGAAGTCCTCCACTCTGCTGCTGCTGCTGCTGCTGCTGCTGCTGCCATATTAGGTTGCATCCCAGGGTCAAATATATGACAGTGACCATGATTCTGATAAGGAGGCCCACATGGGACACAGTCTACATGCAAATGACCACCGAGGCATACCTCTGAGTACAGTATCTGGTTTCTGGTTTTCCTAAGTGAACCGCAGCTTCACAGCCACAGGACGGGAAAGTTTATTGACATTAGTTAACACTGGGCTCTGGACTCACCTGAGAGGCGGGGCCAGAGGGGGGCAGAGGGTGGTGGTGGTGGTGGTGGTGGTGGTTAGGGAACAGATTTGGTGACAGTCTACAGTTTCAGCAGGAAACAGAGAGGCCACTGTAGGTGGACACTACTTTGTTGCTGTGGTTCAGAGATGACTGTGGATCAGTGGAAGGAAAATGAATACAGTACATGCAGGTCAACCAAGAAGGAAGAGGTTAGAGTTCCTGGAAGTGATGGAAACAAACACTGATCCACGGTCAGTGTGGTGTCTGTATCATATTATTATTGAATGACACTGACCAGTGTGTTGTCCCTGTTATTATCATCCTAGAGGTTGAATGGAAAATGGCTCCCAGTTTTTTTTTTATTTTTCCATGTCCCGGCCCTTGTCGTACCTCAGCTCGAAGAGGAAGAGGTATAAGAGGTATAAGAGGTATATAAGATAATTTTAAGTTAAGGAACTTCCATCCCTGAAATCTCAGGCCTGTTTTCCCTTAAACAAATTTTTTATGTGATTTTCTATCAGGATAGAAATATACTATATATGGATTTTTGCAGTACAGTGACATTTGACCATCACTTTGTTCTTATTGTAAATTACTTACATTTGCTGTCAACCAAATGTGAATGATAGAAAAAAGTGTTGACAAGGAAGTGATACATAATGTCTACCAACACATGGCAACCGGTGCTCACAGCTGTTAACTTTTAACCAATACTCTCTGAAGTGGCATTAACTCCTGTTTGTTTTACCCCATGTCAAGACGACAGGTTTAACAAAACCTTATTGTGGGGTTAGTCACCTGGACACAATGTCATTAAACCCTGCTATTATAGTCATTACGGTCGTCCCTCATTTAAAATTGCGGGACGCCCTTTCATTGATAAATGATGCAAATGGTGATAAGGGACGAAAAAAACATTTTTATTAAAATATATGTGCCCTTGCTTATAATAAATCGATTGTATTATAGAATATAATTTTGTTTTTTGACCTGTTGCAGTGTGTGAAAATATAATTATTTGAGATTCCTTAATGAATTTGTTATATGAAAAGGTTTTAACAGGCACAAGGCAGAGCCAACATCTGGATGTGACAAAATATTTTGAATATTTTGAATATTCTGTATACTTCTTACCTTTATCCACTGCACACAACCAAATGTCTCCATTGCATTTAACCCATCACCAAAGTGAACAGTGGGTGATGTTGAGCGCCGGGGTAGCAGTGAGTGGTGATGGTGCCATGCTCAGCCGACCTCATTGGTAACCTGGCGGCTGGTGGATTTGAACCCTCTAACCACCAGTTCCTCTACCACCAGTCCACTACAGCCCTGCTGGATTATTATTACAGCATCAAGATTATTTAACACTGAAGGCTGAGATAATAAGACTCATATAATATTGTATTTTACAATTTTCTGCATGGGCAGCACTGGTGGCCTAGTGGTTGAGGGCGTGGACTTTGATCTACATACTTATACGCACATATCTGTTACCGGGGAAACAGTCTCCATGACCAGCACCCAAATCACACTGCACCGTACTGTGAGCCCTACTGTGGCTGGTGAGGCCACTAGAGGTGGATTGAGACGGTACCATGATCAGAGCACCTCAGTGGCAACCTGGCAGTAGATGGATAAGAACCTTCCAAACCAAAATCTGCTTCCTAAGCCGCTTTGCCACCGCTGCTGTCAGTTTAAAACACAGTCATGAACCAATGTCCTCTCCACTGTCTTCCTAACAGGAGTAGCCAATGAAAATGGTAACGTAGCTGAGGACAGCGCCACACTCCCTGACCAAACGCCTGCACCTGTGCAAGAACCTCCTGTGGTGGCCACCACAGCCCAGACCACCACTGCTGATGCTGCTGCTCCTCCAGCAGAGGCTCAGCCTGCAGAGGCAGCAACACCAGCAGTGGGCAGCACCACCGAGACGACAGGCAGCTCACCTGAACCTGCAGCTGCAGCTCCAGAACCAGGTACACAGGAAACAGGAAGTGCAGTGACCATAAAAATATGAGAGGCCTGCAACACGTTGGACGTAGTAGAAGAAGATCCATGTAGAAATGGGTGAACGGACATTATAATGTAAATTTAACAATACACTAAACTAATAATTACATGATACTATAAGTACTATAAGTACTATAGTACAGTGTTCCCCAAACTTTTTAGCGCCACAGACCGGTTAAGTGTCTGGTACTATTTTCACAGACCGGTCGTTAAGTTGTGGCAGATAAATACCCCTTAATAAAATTACATTTCTGGTGTTCTGAAATATTTTCCTACCTATAAAATCTTCCTACCCGAATTAACTGTGCATGGGCACAACAAGGATTCTTCAAGTACACACAGCCTATAATTTTCTCCTACCAGACTGGTATAAAAACCTTGTATCAATGACTCTGCGTTATTGTGAGTTCAATTCACCCACGGACCGTTACTGGTCCCCAGCCCAGAGGTTGGGGACCACTGCCATAGTATACATGCATTTCTAATAATAACAATGACTGATTGGATTTATTCCAGATTCCAAAATACATTATTGTTGTTATTGTCTTCCACATTTGGAGCCCTGACCACAGTCTGTTTTGGTGGTCAGTTCAGTGTGTACGCCTGTGTGAGTCTGTGTCACAGAGACGTTGTTGTCGCCGTAGCATCATTAAGTGCAACACGAGTCCACAGAGAAACTAGAGCAGCTGTGACGAGTGACGAAGGATGTCAGGCCTGCTGAGTCTTCCTGCTTCCATTTCACAGCCAATGAGGAGAGAGGATCTGGTGACACATTAACTGAGGACAACATGGCAGAACATTAACACTGTTGAAGCTGGTAGTAGTGACCAGTGTCTTTGGGTTATTTCCTACCACAGTAAAAGCAGGGACAGACATCATGGGACAGACATCATGGGACAGTTATGGACTGATTCTACACTGTATTATCTGTGTTTTTTTGTTTTCAGTAAAAGCTGAGGCCACAGTGACTGAAGCTGCAGCCAATACAGAAGAAGCTGCAGGTGAGATCATCAGTTTTGCCCCAAAAGGGTTTAGTTGTCAGCATCTGGACTTCTTCCTGGAGATGAAAGACTGGGGAACTTCAACAGTTTCTGGTTGATGTTGAAGGAACTCTAGTGGTTGTCCTCCTCTAGACCACTGTCTTCACCCCTGGACAGAGGTGTGAAGAGTTGTTGTGGTCTCCTCACCTTTTTAGTCAAATCAACAAGAAACTGATGAAGCATGAAAGGTCTTTTAACTCCAAGAAGTCGTCCAGTTGCTGTCAAATTAACCCTTTTAGGAGATCATGACCTGGATGAATGAGACATCATCAGTGTTGGTTGCACCTGTGCTCTCTCCACATCTGTGCTGACTCTCCTCTCTTTGTGTTTCCAGCTCCCGGTCAGTGAAGTGGAAGTGAAATGATTAAATCAAAGTGTCTTCATTTTTTTGGATGTTCGACTCAAAATCGCTTGTTTTTGTTAAATTGCCAAGATGCCAAATATTTCTGTTCATACAACAGAGCTCAGCACGGAGCGAGTCTTTATTTTCTGGACACAGCGTCGCCGTAACATGTGACTTATGGATAATCTGAATTGTTACGTGTAAAGACCTTTTTCATCAGTCTTATTTAAGCTCACACTCTCTCCCTGAAGCTTCCTTTAGATGAAATCTGTCTATGAACCACTGAGCCAAAATAAATGATGACCATAAACAGGATCTGTTTGAACAGCTGGCTTTGACTTCACCTCTGTATTTGTGATGGATATGATGAGCTGGTCTGCAGCAGTTTTTCTTTTAACCCACTGATATTTACCTGTTACAGTAGAGAACCAATCACATCTAAGAGTTTTGTTTTCGGTGTGAAATTATTTCTTTCTCCAGAGCAGAAGCTCCACTCTGTAATAAGCTCATTACTGTCAAGAATTCAACAAGCCTGGACAACACGTGTACAAAGTATTAAGTAAAATGATGTAAGACGAGCGAGTGGTTCAACGTCTGATTTATTTGTTGTGAATGAACTTAGAAAAAAATGGAGGTAAATATTTAACAGTGAATTCTCAATGGAATGTTATAGAGATTTCAACTGGAGGAAAACGATTGGTAAATTCTGAATGTTCTGGAAATACATTGAATTCCTGCAGAACATCTACTGCTGTTATGCAGTTGTTGGACCAGTTGTTGTTGTTGGACCAATCACATCAGCTGCATCAGATGTATCACAACTTGTTGGTGATATGGTCGGTTAGTCAGGAGTCAGAGAGAGGACCCAGGACAGCCACTGCCTCGATTTCCACTAGTCCACCCTGAGGACAAACGCTAGCATGTTAGAGTCCCACGAAACTTTCTGACATCTGACTCAAATAATAAATAAAATACTTAAATTAGATGTAGTACTAGTATCAGTATCAGGATGTTTGTACTGTGCACTTACTCTAGGGAGGGCAGCGACTTGGTAGGCAGCTCTGGCTGGAAAGTTGCTGGTGAAAACTGGGGAGAAAAAAAAGAAAATAAGGCCAATAATAATTTAATATTTTTCTTTAATTTTTTCATTTTATTGTGATTATTTTTGATGGATTCTGAACACCTAACAGACCTCAGGAATAAAGTAAGACTTCAGAACTACAGTAGTATCTTAAAGGATGGAGAGACGCTTCCTCACTGCTGTCCGTTGGACTAATCTCTTATCAAGGTCAGGGAAAGTTCCCCATCTGTGGTTTAAGGTTTACTAGAGTCTGAAGATAGGTGGCAGCAGAGCAGTGCAAAACACCAACGAGGAGGAGGTGGTCGCATTACACCATGGTGTCCGTTTACCACTGGCGGTGCACCAGCTTCCATAACACCCGTGTTGTGTAAGTGAGTGTTTGGCTGAGGTTGTCCACTAGAGGACTGCTGCACGAGCCTCTCTGTCCCTCGAGGACAAGAGATACGACTGTGCACCGATAAATGATTACATGCATATACAGATTAAGCAGTAGTAACAACAATTGGTCGTTTGAACAAAGATAAATTTCATGTAAAAGTCGTGTATAAAACCTTAAACCCTACATTTCTAATGCCCTTCATGATGTCATCTACAGGGAAACACATTATTGCAGGCAAAAGGCAGAAGTTTAATGACAAAATAAATAAAATAATTTCACTTGGACAAGGTTGGCGGGCCACATTAAAAAGCTGAAGGGGCCGCACCCGGTCCCCAGGCCTTAGCTTGCCCATGCCTGCAGTAGGCAGTAGTGCCTTCTGAAAGGAATTACATTTTCTATATGTAAGTAAACGACAAGCAATAGGTCTTCAAGTTACAGACATATATATATATATATATATAATATATTATAATATTAAGTTGTATATGATATTATTATTTCAATATAATATGTATTATATATTTATTTTATCAATGTTGTTTTTTTATAGCAATTAATACAGTCGTGAATCTCACTTTTGTCGTCTTTTTAGGACAGGACAAAATGATCTGCATCAAGAGTCTGATGCTGACATGTTGACTAAATGCTGCCCACTGGTGGCTGCTTTTAAAAAGGCAGCAGATTGCAACAGAGCGACTGGTCATTTCCGCTGTGACAGCAGAAACCCAGAGCAGTTGCAGTATCAGTGATGATGACCATGGAGGTCAGGGCGGGGGAGGGACTTACAGGTCTTATAAACCTCATTGACGCTGTTGAAGTCATTGATGTCAGCCAGCAGAACAGTCGTCTTCACCACTGAAACGGAAAAAGTTTGGTGTTGGTTAACGTTTCACCAAAAATGATCACGGGAAAAAAAAAAAAAAAACACCACATGGTATCAGTGTCATCTCACCGTTGGTGTAGCTACAGCCGGCAGCTTTGAGGATCTCTCCCATGTTGACCAGAGCCTGGAGACAGAGGGACAGACAGACTCACTGCACTGATGAGATTTTTTGACGAATTTGGTTGCAGCAGCTTTTAGAAACAGTATTTAAAATTGTTTGAATGACAGATCATATTGGTCAATACCAGCAATAAAGATGCAATAAAGACACAAGCCTGGGTTTTGCCAAATTTGGTGGAATCGCACATAGGATTCTGGGACATTCAGCTCAGGTTTAGAAAAGCCTTTCAAAATAAGAGATTTTCTAAAATAAAAACATGCAATACAGCAGATTCACATTGTTTAGCTGATTTTTGACCAGCTGTTTAAGACCCAATCAGAACAGGTCTGCGACCCACTTTTGGGTCGGGACCCATCAGTTGAGAACCACTGTATTAAACTAACACTAATTCCCAATCAAGCAGTGTTTTGGTGCTCTGAACGTAGCATCTTCCAGTGGACTCACTACCTTCATGAAGGCTCACAATGTGGTGCAGTGTGATTTGGGCGACAGTGGTGGAGAATAAGATAAGAGGATGAAGAGGAATGAATGGAAAGAAGAACAATTCTCTAATTTATTTGTGGTGGCAGTGGTTGCCTAGTGGTTAAGGAACCTGACTGGGGTCCGAAGGGTTCCAGGTCCAAATCCACCAACTGCCAAGTTACCACTGAGGTCCACTGAGCATGGCACCGTCCTATACTTCATTATTCACCATGTGACCTGTGACTCCTGCCCACCTGCTTGGCCTGAGCCTGGACTCCTCCATCCACCAGCTGACCAGAGGCCACGTCCATGCCCAGCTGACCTGAGATGTACATGGTTCTGTCCACAACCACCGCCTGGCTGGAGACACAGAAGACACAGCTGTGTGTTTGACTTTAAGTCTACAGTGTTAAACAGCACAAGGTCATGGACATTGAACTGAATCAGTGTTGTGTAAGGACATATTGGGCAAACTATTCGACTCCCGGGCCACTTACTATACAATTTGGTCAAGTTTTGCGGGCTGGATTACAAAGCTAAACGGATCTCATCTGGACTGCGGGCCGTAGTTTGCCCATGCCTGTGTTAGACGAACATTCGTTCAGTATTTAAGTATCATCTACATCGATATAGTCAAGGTCATTTGTTAAAAACAAGAGCGCATCGTTCTTTTAATCACTGCTCGTCAAGTCCGGACTGGCTCCACCTACAGGCTGCTCATTGGTCAGAGCAGGATCAACCCCCTGTTTGAGAAAATTCTTAGACTTGTTTTTTTTATTTATTTAAGTAAAACTACTTAAATAACAACAGTCAGAGTTAATAGGATTTGTTTAAGATACGTCATAAATAAACGCTGTAACTTTAAGAGAACCGGATGCGGAAATGCCCCGTGGTTAAAATTAAAGTCTAATTTCTCCGTGTTCTTGTCATGTAGCCGTGTTAATGTGCTAATGTCTGACCTGTAAATCCCCTGTCTGACGGGAGCCTTCGGTGTGAAGACACACTGACGGTGTAGAGACGCCATGTCTGCTCCAACACTTTCACTCCTGCTCCGCTCAAAGTCCAACTTTTAACATGTTTCTCGAGTTCACGGCCATCGACAGGTGGACTCTACGAACACGACGCCCCCGATCGAACACATGCCGCAACTGCACGCTTCCGAGACTGTCCGTTTTTATGAATTTCTGTGTATAAAATGGTCGTATTACCTGTATGGGCCGATGGCTGCCGGAGCTGAGGTGGTGTTGACGATCTTCCTGTTCAGGACAGACATGTTTTCTCCTGCAGACACAGATGGAAAGAAGGAACCAGCTGAAGGAGAAGTTAAATTAGACCAGCGGAGGGTCAGGAATACCGTAAAGTACGATATAGGGCGCACACCGGGACTGTCAGGGTTCTGGCTTGTAGTTTGTGTGATTTATTAACAACTATTAAAAGTATTGTATCTCTGATTGTAGTATTGGAATTATATCTATTTCTATTTTTTGAATTTTACTCACAATCCAACTACGACAACTCTAGAAGACGGCTCTAAAAGTGTGAATGTAAATCAGGTGCGCTTACAGTAGGTGACTTACGGTACAGCAGCTGTTCAGTCCCGATGTTGTGTCTTCTTGTGCGGTGATAAGAATTGACTTTAGTCTGACTTTTCTTTATGCTGTTTTTATTATTATTATTATGACGATTTCTTGCACCAATAAAATAAAGTACATAAACAATAAATTAAGTGATTGGAACCTAACGGTGTCCATTTTAAACCTACACACCGACAAACAGACTGATGATGTTATATATTTCAAGTGATGTCATATAAACCACGTGGCTGATAATGCAAATTTTTACAAAGTAGATAATTTTCCTATTATCAAGAAAAGGTGAAAAGAGAAGTGTGTTTTATATTAGCTACAGTCTGGGACAATGACAAGCATTTCACTGTAAATGAAACATAACTGGGAACATGCAGAAAATAAGACTAGTATTGAAGCAAGTAAATGATTGAATGTTGGTTAAAAAAGGCAAAAACTTCAGTCATTCCTGTGGAAAAACTCAGGGAAATAAACGATAAGAATTCCCGAAAGCTCAATTAAGTGTAAAATAAAAAGGAACCTGGATGAAAATACAGTTGTGTTCAATTGGCGTCCATTTAAATAATGTAACAGACATTTGTTATTTCAACTATGTAACAGTATCAAAATAAGAAAAAAAAACAGCCCACATACAGTTATTTTTTTAAACCAAAAACTCCTGTTTTACTTTCAAAGTCAACATCACTGGAGTCACATGATGTATTTTATTTTAACGTATTATATATGTAGGACATAAAGTTGCAAATTTGGACCACTAGAAGTAAATCTTAAACATATTTATTTATCTTTTAATTTAGTTTTGTCTCAATGTTTACTAACAGTGAATTGGAATTCCTAATGGCTGTCCATTCGATTGCCAGAAAAATAATTAAGTCTAAAATGTGGGCACAAATGATCCATTAGGCCAGTGGACCCCAACCAGTACCGGTCCCCGGCCCAGTGGTTGGAGACACCTGCACTAGAAGAGTCAACTGCATCATCAGTCCCACAGTAATATTTGACATTCTTTCTGATAAAAAAGTGAAGTCAGGTCACTGTCACCGTCTGAACGCAGAGACACTTCTGTTTCTAACGACATCAAACAAATTTAATGCAAAAATCATTAATGCTTAAATAAGAAAAGAAGGTGACGGGTTAAAATACAAGTTAAAGTCATAAACAATAAAGGTTAGTGCAGCCTGTGGAGATGCTTCATTTTCAGCCTGGTCAAGTTTATCAGTCACTGTTATCTCCTGGGTTCAACTACAGCAATAAACTGTCCTACGGTGGAAAGGACCTGCTGCACTTTCACAAACACTTCAATAGTGCAGCTCTGGATGTTTTTTAAATTTTTTAAGTAACAAAAATCATTCAAACATTCAGGAATGGTTGGGAAAAGTAAGACGATTTCCTTCTGTCTGTTTGGGAATTCTCTCGGCTGTCAGATCAGATTCTCTCTGAACTCAAATGTGATCAAAAAGGCTGTAAATGAATAAAGGTGAATAAAATGAAATCAGTTGTAACCTGTCTGATCCACCAGTATTTGAACAGCATGCAGGATCTGTCGGTTACCGTCCTTCTGTGTCAGTTAATTGCTTTTCTTGAATGTGTTTTAAGGCATTTTCGCTCAGATTGTCTTTGGTCATGGAGGAACTTCCACAGCTTTTTTGTTGCATGTATTTCCAAACTAGGCTCTGTTGTGTATTTACAGTTTTGTACAAAAACGGTCTGAGGAAGAAAAGACCTGTTGTTGTTGATCAGGCTGTTTAAGAAGGTTGGAGTTGGAGTTGGAGTTGCTTGTGGTTTTTCTTTGGCCTTTACAAACAACAGGAATAAATCTGGACACAGTGTGGAGTAAAAGGCTTGAAGGTGTCAATTCCCAGATCTCTTCAACCAGCAACAACAGCAGTCGGGTCAATCCTGGTTCCTCTGAGTTCTTAGGAAGTTATATCTGTGGTAAACTGTGGTGACTATAAGGAGTGATCATGGTGGAAGAAGGAAGAACATTAGAAGTTCTGTTGTCGCCGCTTCTTTGCATCCATTGCATCCAGGATGGGCTGCCTCTTAGCCGTGTAACGCTGCCTCAACTCCTCAATCTCCCGCTCCATCATGGGATCCAAGGCACTCAGTCGCATCTGGAGCTCCTCAAAGTCAAGGTTCTTTAACTAGTTGACATATCACAGGTAAAAGGGACCAGAATTAGTCAACAGAACAGTCAGGGGTTGTTACATCGAATCAACAATTTCCATCTCCCCCTGTCCTCTGTATCCTCAACTCTGACTCAAACCATCTCCATGTCCTCCCTCACTGCATCCATCAATCTCCTCTTTGTCTCCTACCTGGTAGCTCCATCTCTAGGATCATTCTTCTACCAATGTATCCACTGTCCCTCCTCTGAACATGTCCAAACCATCTCAATCTGTCTTCTCTAGCTTCTTTGTCTCCAAACCTTAGAGGGACAACAACCTGTCTATGTTGTCCCTCTAATCACCTCATTCCTGATCCTGTCCATCCTTGTCTCTCCTAAAGAGAACCTCAGCATCTTCAACTCCTCCACCTCCAGCTCTGTCTCCTGTCTTCTACCTATTCCTAGCATCTCTAATCCGTCCATGGCTGGTCTCACAACTGTCCTGTAAACCTTTCTTTTCTTCTATCACAGATCTCTCCTCACACTTTTCTCCAGGATTAGTCACTTTATCACAGTAATTCAAACAACATCCATTTTCTCTATTTTTTCCCACCAGTGCAGAAAAGTTTCCATTGTGACTAAACGCAAGTTCTCTGTTGAATCATGGAAGATTTTACTCACAAAGTCAAAGTCTCCATCCTGAGGAACCTTCCAGTTGTCGGGGAAGACGTTCTTAGACTGGATGTGGTAGCCCGGCTGCCCCTGTCGCTGGTTGTGGTTGTAGTTCTCCTGCTGCTGAGCTGCTTTGTTGGAGTCCTGCTTGTCAAAGTAGTCCATGAACGAGGGACGAATGGGCTGCTGAGGTGTCGCGTGTCCTGTAGAGGTGACACAGTTAGGATTTAAGTATTAGGCATTGATTTTATTCAAATATTTTCCAACACATTTTCTGAAGCCTCCCTAAACACTCACTCCTCATGGATCCATGGTCTTCCTCCTCCTCTTCGTCATCACTGTTGATAACCATGGTGCCCAGGTCTGACTCCAACATGGTGCTGCTGTGTTCGATCATGGTCTGCGCTCCGTCACTCATGGTGCTGGTGGCTCTCATGGTGCCTGGACCTTCTGTGCCAGACTTCACCATGGTGTGAGAGTCGACCTCAGTCTCCTCCTCCTGGACGACACAGGACAAATACACACTGTATAACAGTTTGTATCAAACACAGCTTCCCTTCAGCTGCTCAGACTCCAGTTACAACGTACAGAGTTGTCGTCCTCCTCCTCCAGCTCCCTCTGCTGCTCCTGCTGTCGTTTGGCTTTCATCTCCATGGCTTCCGTTATCAGGTCTCTCAGGATGGAGACCGGCTTGGCCTGGCTGATGAACGGGTGCTGGATATTAAAGCAAAACAAAAAGTGAAAAAGTGAAAAAAAGTGAATCTGCATCTTCAAGTGTGCATTCTGATCTTTACTACCTGCAGAAGCTGAGTTGCTGTTGCTCTCTGCTCTGGATTCTTGACCAAACATTTCTTGACAAAGTCTGTAAATTCATCCGTCCACAGCTCAGGTTTTCTGAATGTTGGAGGAGGGTTGGTGGGAATCATGAAGATTGCCTTTGGATTAAAAAACACATTATGTTTGGAAATAAACACATACTGGGTTGAGAAAACACAGACAGACTTGTTCTTGTGAAGACTCACTCTCATAGGATGGATGTCAGCGTAGGGAGGTTTTCCTTCTGCCATCTCTATAGAGGTGATGCCCAGGGACCATATATCAGCCACACAGTTGTAGCCGATCTCTTGGATCACCTCTGGTGCCATCCAGAATGGAGTACCAATCACAGTGTTTCTCTTTGCCATGGTGTCCTTTAAGAGGAGAGGACACAGTCAAGACACTTCACATGGAGCAAAATGTTAAAATATTTGCAAAAAAAGAAGTTACCGTCAGTTGTCCAGCGACGCCAAAATCTGCAAGTTTGGCGTGTCCTTCAGTGTTGAGGAGGATGTTTCCTGCCTTGATGTCTCTGTGGATCTTCCTCATAAAGTGGAGATACTCAAGACCTTTCAGTGTGGACTTTAGGATGGTCGCAATCTCGTCTTCGGTTAGCTGGTGTGAAGGTAAAATAGTAAGGACGGGTTTTCTTACAGTCACATCTAAGAATTAACTTGCTTTGATTAGTCTGATTGGATTTATGCACCAACCGTTTTGTTGCGAAGCCTGATGATGTCTGAGACAGAGCCAGCGCCACAGTACTCCATGACGATCCACAGGTCGGTGTTCTTGAAGTAGCTGCCGTAGTATTTCACTACGTATGGGCTGCAAGAATAAAAAATTTAAATTTTAATAGATTAACAATCATTAACCCATACAAAACATATAAAACATAGATAATACATTTCATTAAACAATAGATTAGGTTCATGTTTTATAACGTCGGACATCACACCTGTCACACTGCTGCATGATGGAGATCTCCTTTATGATCTCCTGCAGATCTGACTCCACAGGAACCTGCTTGATGGCCACAACCTGACCCGACTCCTTGTGGATGGCTTTAAACACGCTGCCATAGGAACTAAACAAAGACACAGACACAGACTTTTTTCATGTTTGGAAAAAACAAGATGTACACAACAGAAATGTTTGACATGTTCAGGAGGAAGTCAGAAATGACACATGCATCTCACCCTTCGCCCAGTTTTTCTAGCACATCAAACACTTCCTCTGGCTGCTTGGTCAGACTGTCTTCACTCAGCTTCTTCAACTTGCTGTTTAAAAAAAAAAAAGAAAATAAATCACTTGTATTTTCCATCACTGAAAACAAGTAGTGAAACCAACACAACGATTACCTTCCTCTGGTGTTAAAGTTAGATTTTTTTTACGTGAGATCATGTGGTTTCATATTTTAAGTTATGTACAAGATTATATGTAAGTGAAAATGTGTTCTAAACCAGTGGTCCCAACCACTGGGCTGGGGACCGGTACCGGTCCGTGGGTGAATTGGTGCAGGGTCGCAGAGAAATAATGTTTTGTCCCATCTGTCTATTCCTTCCACTTGATCCATACCCATATCAACAAAAGAACTGACCAATAGAATGGCTAGGATTCCATCATCAATAATGAAACTATATTTGATTAGGAAATATTTTCTCAGTGAAGACAACAACAATAAACTCAAAATGACGCAGAGTCATTGATACAAGATGCTAAGTTTTTATACCGATCTGGTAGCAGAAAGTTATAGGCTGTGTGCACTTGAGAAATCCTTTTTGCGCCCATGCACAGTTAATTCGGGTAGGAAGATTTTATAGGTAGGAAAGTATTTTCAACACTGGAAATGTAATTTGATTAGTGACCGGTCCGTGAAAATAGTACGAGACATTTAACCGGTCCGTGGCGCATAAAAAGTTGAGGAACACTATTCTAAACAATACTACATAAACAACTAATCGGTTACTGTGTTAATGTTTCAGAGATACACAGGTCTGATTAAAAAGACATCCAAATGGCAGTAAATCAAAACATATTTGTCCAAAATTTGCAATAAAATCGCTAAGAACAAAGTTTGACAGGACACAGCGAAATAAAACTCATTCAGCAATAGGCCAACTTAGCTCCCGTTAACGGTAGCCTGGGCTAACCACGTTTAAACCAATGTAAATGAACACAAACCTTTTCGGCGCAGACGGCTCCATCATAACGAGCTTCGAATACAAAGATACAGAAAATTAGAAATTAACTACGTCGTTTTTCCTGTTAAATCCAACGATGTGAACATTCTCCAGCGAAGCCTTGTTGTTAAAATAGAAAGCTGGTAAAAGACTGGAAGGCCAGCTGAGCCCAGTGTCCGTCAGATGATGGACGGTTGAAGGGTGTACCACTCACCACACCACCCCCTGTTGAACTGGAGTACAAACGACAATTAAAAAAAACCGCTTTCGTTTGAGCGTCGACACATTTCTTTAATTTATTAACGCAAACAAATGTACATGTCTTGTGATAAATTACATCCACCATATCACTCCTGTCAGAAAAAACTGCTGTCATATAGAGTTATCGCGCTCTGACCAATCACGTTTGATTTTACTCGGAGGCGCTTGAACGGCTGTGCGCATGCGTGACGTTATAGCGCATGAGATGAACAGAGAAAAACAGTGAACGTGAAACGGTAAGTTTAAAGGTTTAATTCTAATGTGATATCTACTACACTTTGCAAACATTTAGCAATATATATATACATATTTAAGGCTGCGAAGATTTATAAAAGTAATATTTTAATGTTACAAGACAAAACTACGCAGTATCGTAACTGTCCCACTGTTAGCATGCTATAACGACTTGTAATACGGACGTTAGCTGAGGCTGAAATGAATGATTCTGTTTTAAAGGGTCAGAGATGGACGCACAGAAAGATTTACAGCCCCCAAAACAGCAGCCCATGATCTACATATGTGGAGGTAAGTCTCCCTCTGTCCTCATCACTGTTCCTACCAAAAGAGGATTTTTTCAAACTGCTTTTCTCTTACATTTTAGCCGCATTTAAAGAAACTAAAGGATCCCAACCCCCTCATTGTTATCAGTATTATCGACCCATAGTACAACCCACGCTGAACTTTGTTTATATTTTGACGTCAACACTAACCAGGTGTCAAAACAGAACAGGAGTGAAGATTCTTAAAAGACGATTAAAAAATGTACTATGTGCTAAAAAAAAGTAGTATCAGCAAAGCCACAACACAAAAGTTTGTGTAACGGTTATTGGGTAACATCCTAAAAATATGTTTAGAAGTGTTCCAAGTTCTAATTCTTCTGTCCTTCATCACAGAATGTCACACGGAAAATGAAATCAAGGCCCGAGATCCCATTCGATGCAGAGAGTGCGGCTACAGGATCATGTACAAAAAGAGAACAAAGAGATGTATCCTTTATTTTATATGAAGTATATTTATATGTTGTACTTTTGTAACATGAAGCCACACTAACATCCTTGACTCCCGACTCCAGTGGTTGTTTTTGATGCCAGATGAAGACAACATGAAGACGTTGTTTCTTTTGTCAATGTTTTGTGTGTTTTTTTTTGTAGTGTAAATAAATATGACACTTAGAGTTGATCTTGGATTATACTAATGTGGTTTAAAGTCATCATTCTCCAATTCCATACCTTTTTCCAACCGACTGATAAATGATTTTTGGTATTAAAATATGTTTTCACTGAATTTATTTTGTTGCTGTTCTTCTTGTAAGTGGTTATGGGTAGAAACTCTCTCACACACACACACACACACAGGTGTCCTCAGACTGTGACATCCGTCCAATCAGCCTGTATGTACAGGTGGTTAATTGGATTAGTTAATATTAGTAGGAATTTCTCAAAGGTTGAGACTAACAATGGAGCAACAGCATCTTTAGTAACGTCATTATCTAAAGTCACAATATTTTATTTTATTTGTGGCCAAACGCAAACTTTTCAACAAATATTGAGAATATTGATAAAATAATTATTAGCATAACTATTACCATAACTAACTATTTACCTTAGCTAGCCTAGATCATTAAATAAGTTAGTAAAAAATTAATACTTAAAAAAGTCAAAAGTAAGACATTACGCTACATAGAGGTAACCACATGTAATTGGATCAACCAATCAAACAAATGTGACAAATTAGTCAATTATATTTACATGTTAATGCAAAAGTCAATCAATATTTAGCCTCTTAATATTCAATGTAATCTAGAAAGAACGAAGGAAATAAACATAGAACAGCCTAGATGTTTGCTAAAATAAAAAAAGTTAATTCAGGGAAACAAAAAAAAATGGTTCTGTTCGCCTGCCTCTGAAGCAAAGAGTCCTGGGTTTGATTCTCAGGGGAACCACAACCTTGATAATGTTTGTTGTCCTCTGAAAGTCCATTTGGATGAAGGTGTTTACGAATTGTAAGAAAGTGGAACATTTTTATTCATTTCAAATAAGTCAGGTAAAAGTCCACTTTGAAAAGTTAATGTTAACAATTAGTTGATATTCTTCCCTAATGTGTCCATCAGGACAGAGATGAAGATCTGTGTGTATTGTTGTCCCACCAGTGTCCTGCTGCAGTAATGCATAGTTAACTCCCCTCCCCCTCCTCTTTCACCTCCTTATCTCATCCTCCTCCTCCTCTGACGTAGCAGCTGACATCCCATCCAGGGGGCGTGTCTTACAGAAATCTCCAGCCCATGAGCAGATGAAACTGCAGTTGAGAGAGAGGCAGGAAGGCAGGAAGAGTTTGGAGTCACTGCAGAGGGAGTGCAGTCATGGGGAACATGCAGGAGAAACCTTCAGGCAGTGGAGGAGCCAGACCTGACCAGGCCACATCAGGGAATGGAGCGAGGAACTGGGGAGGAGGCAACATTCCCAAGCCCAACAGTCAGGGGTCTCCAGAGAAGAGGGCGGTCAATGGAAACAGCCCTGCACAGCAGGACACGCAGCAGGAGACACACGCAGCAGTGGACACAAGTTACCTGGACGTCCCAGCTGGGGCTCTTCCTCCTCACCTGGGACGTCTGAAGAATGAGGGAAACCACCTCTTCAAACACGGTCAGTTTGGAGATGCTGTGGAGAAGTACAGCCAGGCCATTGATGGATGTGCTGCTGCAGGTGAGGAGCAACCGCTGGTGTGTGTTTGGTCAAAGATCTCCCTTTTCACCAAGAGTCCTCCTTCTGGGAAGCACCTCAGTAGTAGAATAAATTAAAGGAGCATCATCATGATTTGTCTGAATAGAATAAATAAACTACAAATATACCACTTTCATACAGAATATATGGTATCAAACTCTAGGAGTTAAACATGATATCTAGTTATATATGACATTTGGTAGGCCCATGTGTTAAAATGAGGAACTATCTCTTCAATTCTCATGTACAACCCTTAGGTTGATGTGACCACAGCTTCACAACAGTAGAGTTTACTGGTACATACAGTATCACAATTAAACCTATGAGTATAGTATGCAATAATTTAAGGACTAGTATTGTTCAAATTACTCAAAGAAGTTGAGCGCCACCACCCACACCACCCACGCTATCTGTTCACCAAAGGTGTTTAATACAAAATAGTACATTTCAAATACAACACTGAATCAAAATCTATAAAATATTATTATAATTTCAACTTTCACATCAAGGTGGGGGCCGCAAAATATAATTTCATGGGCCGCAAATGGTCCACGGGCCTCATGTTTGAGACCCCTGCTTTTAGAAGTGCTATTACCCAAGTCTCTGGTCGTTTTTGAGTGTGCAGAGACAATAATATACTGTCATATAAATATAAATAAAGGCATAAATACAAGTCAAGTCAAATAACCAAGTCTACCAATAACTCACGTCTCTAATGGACAATTTCAAGAATTACAACCATTTCAATCCTTATGTGATGAAATGGAACAATGACAAACGCAAGTCTGACTGTCAGTGAAGGCAACATCTTCTAGCATTACTGTATTGGCCACTGAAAGGAAACCAGAGACAGTGTTTGGAGTCCACATAAGTCCACATCAGTCATTAATGTATTACATCGACTCAGTCTGTTTGTCCTGTCTCTCTGCCTTCATCTTGTCCTGCTGCTGCTACATGACATCCAACCTTCTTTATCCTGAACGTTGGAAGCTGCTACTCACCTCTCATTTGTCGCTGCGTTCACAGAGTTCGTGGGACGTGATCTCAGAGAGAGAGACAGAGAGAGACAGAGACTGTAAATGTGACTGTACTGTAGTGGAAACGGCTGTAGCTTTAAGAGCTTGTAGCCAACTTTTTCAGCAGGAACATTAGTCACTGGTTCCTGCAGCACAGACTCACAACCTCAGAACAAGACATAACAAAGTAATATCAGCCAATCAGATCGATCGAACGACAGGATCAATCTTTTAATCCACAGGAAATATTCTGATACACAGATTTTAACAACTTAAACAAATGGTGAATAACACAAACAATTTACTTTTTCAGTGATTGGGAGAGTACATCAGTCCACAATAGAACAGGCATGGGCAAACTAAGGCCCGGGGGCCCAATGTGGCCCGTTTAGCTTTGTAATCCGGCCCGCCAAGCTTGTCCAAATGGTATAACTTGTTTGTTTTGTGATATATTTTGGTTTTTTGTTTGTAATGCCCATGCTGTTCCTATAGATGGCAGAGATTAGGCTCAAAGCACTTTAGCATTTAGGCATGATGCTCCGTCTATCTACCCCTAGCATGTCCCCATGTCCAGTTTTAGGACCAACTATGGCCCGCGGGCCAGATGGTTCAGCTGCATGTCTGCATTAGAACCAAGTGAAGAACATTTTCCATGTCAATATCACAGCTGTTTTTCTGTATATCCTTAATTTTATTGTTGGAAAAAAGCATTTCAACAGTTAATAATGAGTTTTGATGACGTTCTTACTGAGTGAAGTCCAGAGTGTGGTTATTGTTCTCCTGCAGGCCTTGATAGTCCAGAGGACCTGTGTATTCTCTACTCCAACAGAGCTGCCTGCTACCTGAAGGACGGCAACAGTACAGACTGTATAGAGGACTGCACCAGGTACGCGATCATGTGACCACATTCACCTGTGTTTACGTCGCTGTGACGGTTTCTATGACGATGATGGACGTTAGGTTGTCCTTTCAGCTCAATTTGTTCAACTTTTGGATAAAATCTGAATGATATTTAACTATTTTGTATTTTCTTTAGTTTTTGCAAAAGGTATTTTCATAATAAACTTAATAAACAGTTCGTTAGAACTTCACTGGCAGTTATATGAGATGTCGTCCCTCTGTTGTCGTTGTTTACTCTGGATATAACAGAGAATAATGAGAACTCATTACAGCACCGATGTGCTCTTCCATTGACTGACTCCTGAGCAAACTAAAGACCATTATTGTGTCTGTAGAAAAGGGAGCTTTGCTTTATTAGAACTTCTCTGTGGTCTCAGTCTGAGACGCCGAGTGAAGACGTCCTTTATAGGGACATAAATGAGAAGATCAGCACTTTTCCAGTCTTTCATAGTTGAAAAAAACTCCTTCTGTTAACCTTGCATGAATGAAAATCCTCAGATCATCACAACAGAAGTGTGAACTGTGCGTCAGTGGAGAGGATTTGATCACGTCTCTGCGTCTTTCTGATCCTCTTAGAGCCTTGGAGCTGCAGCCTTACTCGCTGAAGCCTCTGCTGCGTCGAGCCATGGCCTACGAATCGCTGGAGCGCTACCATAAGGCCTACGTGGACTATAAGACCGTCCTGCAGATAGACACGGGGGTGCAGGCTGCACACGACAGCGTCCACAGGTCAGGACGACGACGGCTGGTTATAACTGTGGAAAAACCTCTTCATCGACTCCATCGATTTCCCTCCGTCTGTGTTTTTTTTTCAGAATCACCAAGATGCTGATAGAGCAGGACGGCCCAGAGTGGAGGGAGAGACTCCCAGAAATCCCTGTGGTTCCTCTGTCGGTGCAGCAGCAGCACAGACAGAAACCAGTCAGCATAGAACAGGCCAAGGCCCGGGCCGCCAGGGCCGCACAGGAGGAGGGTGGGTCGCATGACTGGGCCTCACACCTTATGTTGCATGACTTACATGTTTATGTCACAGAGAAAAAAGAAGCTAGAGAAGACAGATTGAGATGGTTTGGACATGTTCAGAGGAGGGACAGTGGAGACATTGGTAGAAGAATGATCCTAGA
>JAFBJS010057703.1:302703-314686 GCA_016785265.1 Paraplagusia blochii
CAGGTAGGAGACAAAGAGGAGATTGATGGATGCAGTGAGGGAGGACATGGAGGTAGTTGGAGTCAGAGTAGAAGATGAAGAGGACAGGGAGAGATGGAAATTGTTGACTCGTTGGGTTGACCCCTGAAAAAAGGGAGAAGCCGAAAGGAAAAGAAGAAGAAGTTACCATGGAAACATGGTGTGACATTAGTTTAATCACAGTGTTTTAGTTATTTATGTCTTTTTAAGTTAGTGTAGGGTTTTTTCTTTAAATGTCTCTGATTTGTCCTGGTTTGGTCAGGCTTCTTATTATCAGAAAGTTTTTCTTACTTTTACTATTACATTCCTGCCTGTGTTTTCCCTTTTTCTGTGATATTTATTTAAGTCTCCCTTCTATCCAACACAATTCTATATTTACAATAACATGTACTTTTGTTGTCAGTTGAACATACGGTGATGTTGCCCTGAATGAGACTCCAAACATTTCTGATTCATTTCTTGATCACAGACGAGCCGAACAACTAGACCACATTCAATAAAACTGAATCAAACACAGCGACAGCAGCAGCAGAAGTCAGTCAGTCAAACAGTCAGTCAAACAGTCAGTCAAACAGTCAAACAGTCAGGGATTTGATGAAGAGGTTCCTGCCGAGTGACGTGCACATGCACGTGAGTGTGCACGTGTCTGCCTGAGCCGTCCATCAATAATGCAGAGACGATCGACACAGAGTAGTGATGCTGTAATGGAACAGACCAGATCAGGTTTCCTGCTGCTCGACTGTGTCAGCGCTCACAGACCAGGAGACTTCACGGGCAACAGACGCTTCAACTGACCACACAGCACAGCAGTCAGAGAGAGAAGGCCGCGCTCTGATTGGCTGCATGGTGGATCAGTGCACACCTGAGTCTACAGACCTCAGTGTGTAGAGTAAACCAGTTAATGCTGTCTTTAATAACACAGCTCCTGCTGCTGAAATTAAAAATGTAATGGCTCCCCTAGTGGCAGTAATTTCCCTGCCTTCTTCAGACTTCATGGTCCCCAGTTTGTATGGATGAGCACGGCTTTATTAACCAGACCAGGACGCATCAATCTGATGATTTATATTTGTTATTCTGAAACTCGGAGATGAGTTTTTAACGTTGTTTAACTTATTATTTTGTTTTCAACTGAGAAAAAGATCCATGAAAGAGACATTTTACTCAATAATCCAACTGATTGATCAGGATTCTGTGTTTCTGCTCCTCCACTCTCCTTACTCAGCATCTCACAGTCATGGACAAGTGTCTGTGCCCACAGACTGATGCACCGGTGCTGGACAGACCAGGTCAATAGAGTCTGGTCCTGTTAATGGGAAAATCAAGTCATCATTTCATGGTTTATTTCCCCTGATTGAAGGGATGTGATGTTCGCAGCTGAAGGATCTTTTATCGTCCACAGCCAGAAGAAAAGAATCCCAGTTCAACTCACTGAAACAGGCCGGTAATGACCTGGTGAGGAGGAGTCAGTTCCAGGCAGCTCTGGAGAAGTACTCTGAATGTCTCAGCATCAAGTCTGATGAATGTTCCGTCTACACCAACAGGTACGCACTGACAGCACAGTATTCAGAGGTACTGACTGTGTACTAGTACAGGGTCTGGAGCCAGATGTTGAGCATGGTCTAAAATGTCATCACAGCACAGTCAAACTGGAGGGAAAACAACAATATAATTTTATTTTACTGTTTTGTAGAGTATGGATGGAAAACATTAGAAATACTTTCTCTTAAAAGACATTTTTAAAAATATAATGAAATATAATGTGTTTTAATTTTAATTTTTTTATAAGGAATTTTATTTTTTGGGAGATTCAGTTGTGTGAAAAGAAAACATGAGAGTAGAGGAAAGTATCAACAACTCATCAAAATTGACATATCTTACTGAAATAATGTATTTCTAATAATTTGTTTGTTAATAGGTAATAGTTTAATAGGTAAAAGGTTTAGTAATAGGTTTACTAATACAGTAGATTAATACTCCCCTTTCTCTTTACCTACAGTATTGCCAAAATAAGCTGTTTTATTTTTCATTTATTTTTGCGCAATGTCGCCGCCTACTGGACTATATAGCACAGCTCTGTACTTCACCAATGTTCCCCATTAATGCTGTACTTGTAGCAAACTTAGCTTTAGTTTCAATGATATCAAACAGCAGAACTGTTCAAGTTTGAGATATAACATCGTTATTTCAATAATTAAGTTCAGTTTTCTAAAATGTATCTATTTCGTCAATGTTTGCCAAGAGAAGTTTGGCGCAGTGACACTTTTAGTGACGAGATTTTATCGAATATCGCGGTCGATTGTTTGGTTCTGGCTCCGCCAAAAAACACGATCCATCCACGTCATCGTCTTGTGACGTACGTAATAGCTCTTCTCAGACACCAGAGGGCGCAAGGTACAGACACACCGTTGACCGGAAGTTGTTGTTAGCGCAGCTAAAACCAAACGAAACGACCGCATTACGCAATGAAATAATTATATATAAAAAAACTAAATTAAGTTTTCAATTGTACAAAACGTATTTAAATAACCAACGACGATTAATAATAACATCGATGAAAATATTTTCCATCACAACATGTATTAATTTCGCTACCGATTAATATTCTTGTAACTAAAGCGGAAGCAAGTGAAGTCCTGTTGTACTATCTTCACCCACTAGACGGCGAGTGTCAAGCTGCAGTCAATATTAATGTTTTTATCTAAATGTGATACACAGCACATTACGGTTACATGTTGTAAATATTCAGGGTTTTAAAAAAAGGAGCCGTGAGAAGAAACATTGTGGAAACCGCCGATCTGAAGTTAGAGACTTTATACTTCTATTTTTCTCCCAGCAGAGGGCAGCACACGACAAAGCCTTATTCTCACGCAGCTCTACTGTACTCTAGTAATCGATATCGAATGTGAAAGGTATTTTGTCCTGTGAGAACGAGGACAGCGATTCTTCCATTATAATAAAATATCGTTTTCTACAACACAAGATGATATAAAACACCGATCCTTGACCTGGATCCGTGTGTCTTAGGTTTTACCAACAACACTGAGTGTCAGTTCTCCAGGGACTAGAAGGTCCGTCTTCCTGGTGTTTAATCAGAGTTAATTTCTCGTCTTGTTGTCCTTCTTGTCCCCAGAGCGATCTGTCTCCTGAGACTGAGTCGCTTCTCAGAAGCCAAACAAGACTGTGACGCTGCTCTGGAGCTGGAGCCCAGCAACAAGAAGGCCTTCTACCGGCGAGCTCTGGCTCACAAGGGTTTGCAGGTGACAGTGGCAACCACACGGTGGCACTGTGTGTGTGTGTAGTACAGTAGTACAAATATTTTTTAAATGTTTAATATTTTGCTTACAGTACTGTATGTTGGTTTTATTTCAATAATATTTTCATCAATTTATTTTATTCTACAGTGTATTAGGGCCATGTTTTAACTAAAATGATTTTTGCAATGTTTTTACTTTTTTTTTTTTTATCTAAGTATTTATTTTAGTATCATTTTTTTCATTTCCTCTGTTTCATGTAATAAATCTGTATATTACTTTAGGTTTTTGATAGAAGAGTGTTGGCTAAGGTGAAGGAGAAGCTTCACAGGACGGTGGTGAGACTAGCCATGATGGATGGATTAGAGACACTAGGAATAGGTAGAAGAAGAAGAAGGAGGAGTTACAGATGCTGAGATTGTCTTTAGGAGAGACAAGGATGGACAGGACAGACATGATGGATGGGTTAGAGACAGAAGACAGGGGACAGAGCTGGAGGAGGAGGAGTTTAGGAGAGACAAGGATGGACAGGATCAGGAATGAGGTGATTAGAGGGACAACACAGACAGGAAGGTTTGGAGACAAAGAAGCTAGAGAAGACAGATTGAGATGGTCATGTAGAAGAATGATCCTAGAAATGGAGCTACCAGGTAGGAGACAAAGAGGAGATTGATGGATGCAGTGAGGGAGGACATGGAGGTAGTTGGAGTTAGAGGAGAAGATACCCTGTTGTTGACTCCCCGTGGATTATTGACGCGCTGATTGACGCGCTGAATCAACAACTGAAATCAACTGCCTGTGGAGATGGACAGGATGATGAAGACAGTGAGGGACAGGGAGTTAGGGTTTTTGTGGAGAAATACATGTGACTGCCTCGACTGCACATTAAATATTTCTTCAGGAAAAACAGCCGACTCTTCTCTCTGTAATTATATACATTTTTCTAATGATTTTATGCAAAGCAGATCTCGTCATCGAGGCAATTTAACGAAACATTCACTAAAGCGTTACCTCAGTTTTACCCTCCGTCCCTGCACTTTGGCTGCAGCTAATGATGAATACCCAGGGATTCTCCAGTGCGATCACTAAAGAGTTTCTGGTTCTGGTCCAGGACTATCTGTCAGCCAGCAGTGACCTCCAGGAGGTTCTCCAGCTGGACCCAAATGTACGGGAGGCGGAGCAGGAGCTGGAGGTGGTGACAGGTCTGCTGAGAGAAAGCCTGATGAACAACACTGTGCACACACCCAGGGTAAGATGACGACCTCCACCCAAATATGCATCCACCCACAGCTGTGATCTGGAACAATCAGATTCTGCTGTTGCTGCTCCTCAGGTTTGATGCTGTAACTGAGGAGGACGGAAAATCTACAACTGTCAGAGTGGACAGGACTGAGTCCAGCTGTTCAGGACAGACTTGTTGGACCATCTGTGACAAGTCCAACACTGCACCATGTGATTGGACAGTTGGGAGAGAAGTCCAGTCACATGACCTGCTGCCTGCACTGTAAACCCATTGAAGTGATGATGATGTAATATATTGTAAATACTCTACTGCTGCTGCTGCTGCTGCTGCACACTGTTCCCTCCACTGACGCACGATGGACAAAGACAGGAAGTGACATCATGTGTGCCTTACTGCAAGATTGAATAATAAAAAAAAAGCAGAGACTGACCTGATGATGGAGGAGAGGACAGAAGAAGACGACTCATGTCTGGTACTGGCAGCCTATTATAATATAATACAATAATTTTTATTATTATAAGGAACTGCTTTTAATTTGTTAATATAGTTATTTTTATTTATTTATTTTTATAACAATTAATGCTTTGCAGTGATTTGGCCAACTTCCACCTCAGAGGTATTGACTTTTGGACAATTTTGTTGCATCTTTTCTTGGATACAAGTATTTCACTGTTTAGTTTTTTCTTTTTCTTTAATTCAACTAATGAACCCACTTTTAGGTTTTGGTGAAAACTGTTTCCTGCTAATTAGGCCTGTTGTTATTTGCTAGGTTTGAAGTCTCCACATCCTGTGAATTAGTTTAGTTTCCAAACTTTGCAAGAAAAAAAAAAGATCAAACCAAAAAAAAAAGAGTCAAAATGCACAAACAGCAACATGAAAAGAACCAAACAAAGAAGTTCAATCTACCTGCAATCGACCAGCTTTGATTCCCTGCACAGGTGCTGCCCGTGTCAGTTCACACAGTAGCTCCGCCCACCGTAGCCTGTCACCGCCACTGTGGTTTGTCTGTCTGTGGTTTCTCCTTAACTACAGGCATGAACTGTATGTAAATAGATTGAATGCAGATGTAAATAATAAAATAAAGACCAACGAGAAACTTGATTGAAAAACTTTATTGTCCGTAGAGATGCATCAACATGCACTTAATAAATCAAATCAGTAGGAAAGAGAATTTTCTTTTCCAATATGTTGATTTAGACCAGGTGGAGAAACCAACCCAGTCCTGGTCTTCAAATAAGAAAATACAGGATTTACTTTTAATAACGTAAACCAAACAACAAAGGAACATTTTTTAAGATTTTTTCCACAAGAAAAATCTCCAAATCTTGGTCATAAACTTAAAATAATTCTCATAAAAATCAACAGTTTTCATGCGTTTTAACTTTTTTGCAGTAGAATCTTCACTGTTGTCTGTTGATGTTTGAAGACCAAGAATGAAGAAGATGAAGGATTTTTCCTCAAAAGGCACTGAGGCTTTCAGACATTTTAATATATCTATATATAAAAAGATGTGCATTGATCATCTGTAAAGGTTCAAGAACAGAAAAATAACTTTTACAACATATATTTACGATAAAGTTCTGGATCAAATGTCATAAACTGACTTGTATTTTTGAACAGAAGGAATAAAAAAAAGACTAATGTTCAACATTCACTGCAGGGAATCATCCTCCAATAGACAAGAACATTTTCATTCACATTGCACCAAAGATTTACTTAGAAAAATATCAACATTTTGTTTATTCACTTGTTCTTTATTGTAAGATGTTTTTAAAGACCAGCCCTGTGGTATTGCAGAAATGATATATAAATAATCCAGATTACAGCCATCACCTAAAGTTGTTAGTCAGAAATAAAACTTTTTTTCCCACAAATAAAAGGATTATTCTCCTGGACTCATCTCACATCCTCGTCTTATCTCTAAATGACAAATTCACCATAAAGCCAACGTTCAACCGTGGAGAGAGTTTTAATCAACTCCGTTTCCACTGCAGAGTTTGGACCCAACACTGGGCTTCAACATATAAACCAACTTTCCCAAGAACGGAAAATAACAATAAGAACAAAAAACATAATAAACCACTGAACAAAGTGACGACCATCACTTTATTATCATTTTATGAAGAAGAGTAAAAAAAATAAACAATTCTTATAACCTAACGGTGACTGACTGACTGACTGGTCCCACTTATAAGGAGTAGATTTTTGGGTTTCAGCTCTGGAGTTTCTGACCACAGTGATGTGGTCACTGAGAGAATCAAACGTCAGATTTATTTGGATTATTTTCTTCTGACCAGACCAACCACCTGCTTCACACTTTCCCTCAGACCTTCAGCTCCACCTTCCACGGACTCTGCTCTTCCTTCCTCTGTTTTAAAACCACATTCTCCACGTTCTAACACCTCCAACCACCTCCAACCACCTCTCAGCAAGAAATAAAAACACAAGTGTAGCACAGAGAAGCAACCAGAACCCAAAGATCTAGCAGTTGTTTCAGGAGCAACAATCAGACGGTAGGACAGAGATGTCCACACACCCTGGACCAGGATGGAGAGAAGAATGATTTTACTTTTTACCTCAAATAATAAGGGTCTTTAGGAGGAGAGAGAATCCAACCCCTGACCCCATCTTTAGGTCCTACTGACAGGGGAGGGGCTTAAACTATGGACAATTACAACAGTTTCCATGGTAACTTTACCTGGTTACACTTCATTAACTGGTCAATGATTCACCTGGAAACATGTTTCTGGAATGTTGACCAACAATTGAACACAGGAACTGACTTTGTTACAGAGCAGGAACACCAACCACTTCATCAGTGGGTTTCTGGGACTGTGTGAAGATCTGGGGTGTGTGGACGTCCTGTTTCCACCTGAGGACTTCCTCAAATGTCCGTCTGGATGCAGCTCCTCCTCGTCAGGCTGGCAGTTTCCAACGCTGCGTCGCTGCCGTCTGCTGTGGCGCCCTCCTCATTCTCCGTGATCTGACCGGCACCCTCCTCGCTGATGAACAGAAACATCTCGCTTCTGCCCTCTGTTGGTGAAGCAGACGGAGACGTGGAGAGCAGGCGGTGAACCAAGGCCTCGTGGCTGCTCTGGGACGGACAGTGCTCCAGACGGTCGTGCTCCACCTCAGGCATGGACGTGAAGGAGACATTGCTGAAGGCGGTGGTTTGGTGCTGGGTGTGGAGGTCTGTGGGTGCAGAGGTGGAAGTTGGAGCTGGTCTTAAGGTTTCGAGGTCGGAGCAGCTGAGCTCTGACAACGAGCGGCTGCAGTGGGAGTCGGCCACGGAGGGCAGGCTCCCGCTGAGTGACGGAGAGTCGAACTCAGAGGAGATGGTGCTGCGCTGCTCCACCAGCTGAGCGTCCATGTCTCCTTGGGATTCCGTCATCTTCGTTTCTTCCTCTTCGTCGTCTCCACCACCTGCTCTTTTCCAGAGCTTCACTTTGTTCTTCTTGCCCTTGGAGGTGGACGGTTCCCGGGAGCAACAAGGAGACGTCGAAGGGCAGCAGTGGTTTTCCTGCGGAGCGCAGCTACAGCTGGAGGGACCTGCGCCTCTAGTGGTCATTTTGAGGGCTGCAGTGCTACTACTGCTGCTGGCTTCATCCAGGCTGCTGCTGACACTGGAGTGTCTGACCTTCAGCTGTTTGGGATCAACATCTGCCTGGACTTCAAGACTGTGGTCTCTGCAAACAGATGAACTGAAAGTAAGGACCTGAGCTTTTTTCTAATCTCTCCTTCCTTCAAAGACTCAAACTGTGAAAACATCTACTGCTGACCTGTCCATGGTCACGTAGGCGTTGAGGATGGATCCCGCCATGGCTTTTGTACTTGCATTGTCACTGACCGTCCCCAGACTGACCGTGGCCGACTCTCCACTCAGACTGCAGCGCTCCTTCTGGACATCGGCCTGCACTTCCATCCTGGACAGGAAAGAAAAAAGTAAACAACTAATTACATTCCCTGAAATGAAAGAAGAGAAGAATAGAGTGAAGTCAGGATGGAACAACTGGAGAAAAGAGTCAGGAGTGACCTGAGATAGAAGAGAGTCAGCTAAGGTGGAGGGACGGTGGAGAGACACCAGACATGATAGATGGGTTAGAGACACTAGGAATAGACAGAAGACAGGAGACAGAGTTGGAGGTGGAGGAGTTAAAGATGCTGAGTTTCTCTTTAGGAGAGACAAGGATGGACAGGATCAGGAATGAGGTGACAACACAGACAGGAAGGTTTGGAGAAAAAGAAGCTAGAGAGGACAGATTGAGATGGTTTGGACATGTTCAGAGGAGGGACAGTGGAGACAGTGATAGAAGAATGATCCTAGAGATGGAGCTACCAGGTAGGAGACAAAGAGGAGATTGATGGATGCAGTGAGGGAGGACATGGAGGTAGTTGGAGTAGGGGAGAGGATACAGAGGAGATGGAAAACGTTGATTTGCTGTGGGAACAGAAGAAGACCTTCTCTGGTCCAGTCACCTGTTGTAGCAGCTTCCTGACAGGCTGCCTGTGATGCTGGTCCCGGCCATGGCTGTGGTGCTGGCGTTGTCGCTCATGTTGTCTCTCTGGGTGGAGCTCATGCCACAGCGCTCCATGTGGCTGCCGCTGACACTGAGGCTCAGACCAGTCAGACCCCCAACACTGGCACCGTCCCCCAGACTGGGGTTGTTGAGCCGCGTCTCTGCCACGGAGGTCGCATCTGTGGGAAGAGAAGATTCAGTCAAACATTTATTTTACGGATTCCACTAAGTAAGTGACCTTTATCTTTTTATTTATTTTTGCCTCTGGGTTTCCTGACTTTCTGGGAAAACAAACACATCATCTCAGGTCACATGTCCTGCTGCTCAAAGCTCGACTGTCATAACACGGAATCTCAAATATTAGCAGCAGTATTTGTTTAAGGAGGAGTGAAAAATCATTACTGAATCAGACAAAGTAGAGCAGCTGTCAAATAAACACAACAACAAAACAGACTCAGTTACCTGTTGCTGCAGCTCCACTCCCGATGTTGTCGTTCTCGTCGTCAAATTCTATTCTCACTCCTTTCCCGTTACCGGCGGACACTCCACAGCCGCCGCTCCGACACAGCGAGATCGGTACAACGCCGTAAACATAAGCCAGCATGATGGGAACGCCAATGCCTACGAAACAGGAAAAAGCAGGGAAACTTCACTTTCTACAGCTGAGCTGCTGAGGGGAAAAAAGAGAGAGAAGAGAAAAACAGACTGACCGACTGTGACTGCAGCGACAACAGGCGCCACGATAACAGACAGAGTCACACCTCCAGCTATGACCAGGTTCCTCTTGTGTTTGGAGATGTCTTTGCCCTCGTAGCGGTTGTGGATCTGAAAGAGAGGAGGGGGAAAAAAAGGGAAATATGTTTCCAAATACTTCAAAACAGAGGGAATGTGTTGAGAGAAAGAAGCAATAAATGAACAGAAATGGGTAAAAATAAAAGTGAACTTGAATTTGTCTTCATACACAACAAGACGTCAGAAGGATTTGTTGTAAATAGTGAAAAACCAAGATAATTAATGTGAATAACAAGACAAAAAGTCATTTTTCATTAGCATTATTGCATTCTTATAGTTTTGTGTTTCATTTGTCAATTTGTCAAATGAACTGTGAAAAACAATAACAATGTAACTAATGAAGTGACGTCTGCAGACATGTCTCCTGTCTCTCCTGTCTCCTCCTGCACATGACTTGTTTTGTCCAACCTATAATTTACAAACAAGTTAAACCGGCCTCAGACCTTCTGTTAAATAATGGAACACTTTAATGATGCCCAGGAAAATGTCCTTGAATGTCACTTAAAAAGTTCACCATCTTCCTCTCCGTCCATGGCAACTGATCATATTTATTAATATTGCTATTATGATTAAGGTCCCAGTTGGTGGCGCTGGTGCTCACCTTCCTGCCCACATACACCGGGATTCCAATGATCATGGCGGGGATGGCGATGCCTGCGATGAGAGCGATGCCCACTGGGGCTCCCACCAGAGTTCCAAGCTGCCACAGGATCTTCTTTTTTCTGCTCCATGGCTTCTTACCCCAAAAGGTGCAGCCGGATGGACTGATGGGTGGAGAGTTGTTGAGTTACAGACCGCGAATGTTGTTTAAAGTAATTACTTTAGACACAACTTGTAGGAATCATGTAATTGTGTGAAATACACCAATGTTTTTTCCTCTAAAACAGAGTTTCCTGATGTTCTGTTGGCCTCACCTCAGGTAATGCAGGTCAGAAATCTCCTTCATGCAGAGCCAGCAGAACTCACAGCCGCACACAGCGCAGGTCATGTGATTACAGCTCCCGTCATTCATCTTAATGATGTAGGCAGCACAGCGAGGACATGGCTTGATGTCATCACCTGAGATCAGGTAGAAAAGAAGATGTGTCACATGAAGAAAATGATTTCTTCACGTGAAGCCTGTCCATCCTGGTTGACATGAGGTCTTCAATTACCTGCAGCTCCACTTTCCTGACTGTAGCTGAGGGAGGACGACCTGAAGCTCCTCAACCTCAGACTCTGGGCCCTCTGCTGCCTGGCTGTGTCACATGTCTGGTTGGGATGCCACAGCTGTTTGCAGTGGTAACAGAACTCGGTCCCACAGCCCTCACGGCCACAGGTGATCTTTGGGCAGCTGGCGCAGCCGAATGCGATGACGGCGTAACTGAGAAAGGAGCAAAATGGAGAAAATATGAAAACAAAATTTAGAAAATGCCAGTGCGGCTAAATGGCTGCTATACTAGAATTGAGACACCAGGGGTCAGCAGATCTAACATAAGAATATAATCAAGTGTAAGGAAGGAAGTGAAGGAAGGAAAACAAACTCCTTGATATTGTGACATTGTGACCCACACCACTGCACACAGTAAAATTTGACCTCAGTATTTAACCCATCACCAGAGTGAACAGTGGTCAGCTTTGAGCGCCTAGGAGCTGTGAGTGGGGACGGTGCCATGCTCAGTGGACCTCCAGTGGTTCCTTAACTACTGGAACAGTAGTCCCCAACCACTGGGCCAGGGACCAGTAGTGGTCTGTGGGTGAATTGGTTCTGCGCCACAGAGAAATAATGTTTCCTTTTGTCCCCATATGTCTATTCCTTCCACTTGATCCATACCCATATCAACGAAAGAACTGACCAATAGAATGGCTAGGATTCCATCATCAATAATGAAACTATATTTGATTAGGAAATATTTTCTCAGTGAAGACAACAACAATAAACTCAAAATGACACAAGATTCTAACTTTTTATACTGGTCTGGTAGGAGAAAATTATAGTCTGTGTGGACTTGAGAAATCCTGGTTGTGTCCATGCACAGTTAATTAGGGTAGGAAGATTTTATAGGTAGGACAATATCTCAGAGCACATTTAACTGCACTGGGCCCCTCAGGAACACTGAGTTTGGGAACTGAACTGTAAACACAGGATTTATGAACAATTCAAATCTTTAGAAAATCTTTTT